>JAOXJP010132995.1:0-27532 GCA_025762735.1 Platanus orientalis | reverse complement strand
GGGGGTGGTGCCCATTCACTTTTGGATGTCACATCACCCCCAAAAGTGAATGGGTCCCACCCCCTTGTGTATTGCCTCATGGGGCGGCTCACAAGGGGGTGTCGCAGAGGATATCTCCCCCCCTTTATCTTGCAATTGTACCTCATTACACTAATATGTAAACAAAACAATTGCATCACTCAACAAACTCTTATCTCAATCACTTGGGGTGGGGGATCAAATCTGCCGTTAAATCATAAACACTCATGTCTTTTTCCTCACTATTTTAACCCATGATAATTTTGGTCTTCTTATCTTTTTAACACAAACTTTGTATCATTACACTCCTTACTACTACACACACTAGTTTTTATTTGACTCCTACTTTCTTTCATGTTGTAGGTATAAATTGACTCTCATGGGTTTGAATTATAATTAACCTGAAGATGATGACAGTAAATAGTTAAAACCAAGACGTCTATTCTTTATCTATACGTAACCAGGTTGAGAATAGTTGATCTGAACCCGGAAGGGGTTTAATCGACACCAAGTGGGTTGATACGGATTGGGCTAGTCCACTCCCCCCCACCCAACAAAAAAAAAAAAAAAAATTACACTTTTCAACGTAAACGATGATAAAACTATAAATTTACTAGTCCTCTTAACCATTGAGTGATCGATGAATTATCACTCATAACCAACTCGGATCTGGATTTTATGCTGTGAAATCATGGGGGAACACTAACATATGCCTATCAAATCATTTTAATAATAACCCCTACATAATTAATGGTATTGAGAGCTGTTGACTTAATATTCTAAGACCTTGAAGTTTGTTAATCAAGGCATAATCAATTAAGTAATTTTATATACGCTTTATATTTTATTCACTTTCAATTGTTGCAAAGAAAATCTCACTTGTTGAAAGCAACTTGTTTGTTCACCAAATCCTATAAACCCTAACATCTCTCTCTCTCTCTCTTTTTTTTTTCTTTGTGAAATAGAAAACATCAGAATTGAATAATTCAGCATTATTGGGTAGAAACTGGAAACAATGATGTAGATTTAGCACTAAACTTGCCTGTGATTTGTCGGTTCACTTGGCAAAATTCTGTAAGAAATCATTTCAGAATGGAAAGAGCCCATGTTTGCTAAAGCTAATGAAATTGGAAGACAGATAGGAATTGATCAAGAAGAAAATATGAAGACTGATAGCAACAAATCAAGAAAAGACGAATGATAGCAACTAGCATGAAAACAAAAACATGTTTGCATATAAATCAGAGAATATGAGATTTATAGAGAGATTCACATGGATTAAAATGTATTTACAACTGATTTCCAATATAGAAAATTGCTATGATACCATCCACTATCTTCTGAAAAGACTCAAAACACATGAAGAATGACCTGTTTCACACGTAAAGTAAGAAGAACTGGCTTCAAGAAGAGACACCAAATCAAAAGAAAACCATAACAGGCGAAGTAAAAAAGCAATGGATGACCAAACTAATCGATCTAGCTGAGTAGACATATTAAGAAGAATATTTGAAAATGGCTACTGAGAGGGAGCCCAGCACACACTGTCCAATCCTTGGGAGACACTGGTTAACGGATGGACACACAGTGAAGAACAAAGTGAGTTGGATGCACAACAGACCATATTGAAAATAATATTTTTAGTGAAATCCATCAACCCAACTTTAGGCTTCCACGTTTTGTGTTTATATGGATCTAAATCAATTACGATTTTTATCAAAAAAATAAAATCAAATACGATTACAACTATTACATATATTTCCTTCGGCATTAAAAATGTTACTATTCTAAACACAGATCAAGAAAATATTCTGTTATGAAACAACTTCATGTGTTGAGGCCTCATGATACGAAGACATAAAGAGAAGCTGTTGAGCAGAACAAAGGTTAAGAGAGGACTACAAATGTACAGCTAATTCTGGTAAGTGATTAGTGGCATGGGAATTGGTTTCATGGGAAGACCAGGTAAAACCTCTGTTGGAAGCCAAAAGGCCTTCCAACGTGGAAATAAATTCTCGTTGATTTTGTGAGGTGAATAAATTGATAGATATAAATGGAGTATTGTACATGTTGCCAAACGATCAGGAAATTCTCACTTTGTTGAGGCTCAATATATTCTTGATTTCTAGTTCTAACCGATATCTAGTCATGCTCGGTTATTGCTTGATTATAGGGTTTTTTAAGAAGACATTAAGAACTTGGTCCAGAAATATTGTTTTATAATTTCTTAAATTTTACATAAGAAAAACCACTAAATCTAAGTCAAGGAGGCACAAATAAATTTAGTTTTCTTGATAATACCCGAAGTTTTCTAGAGATTTGTGCAAGGGAATTAACCACACTAATTTTGGGTGTTAAAGTTTGAGTCAAATTGGACATCCAATTGGGCATCCAAAAAAATATAGAGCTCTTCCAAGACTTATCCAATGGGTTGTGGATGAGTCCTAGTGGGAGAAGGAGTTCTAAATGAACTAAAATTATGATAGGTGAAAATTTGGATTAATTGATATTCACCAAAAAATGGACACATATGCAGGTTGGTGATGATTAGATAAGTGCCACCCATCATCAACTCTATGAAATGGGTAAAAGAGCCCCTTCATTGGACCATGAGAGGGATCAGCTAAAGGGAGATCTTGGAGGAAGTTGAGAAGAAGAGAAGAAGAGAAGAAGAAAAGAGGAAGGAGAAGGCAAGCATTAATGACCACTTCTCCACATCTCTCTTCCTTCTTTTTAGACTTGTGTTTAGCTACACTTGGGCCCATTTAGAGCACTCTAATTGGCTACTTTTTCAGGGAAATAACTTGCATCTTTAGGTTTGAAATGACCTCAAATCAGTCGGTTTTCCATAGTGTTAACCACTTGAATTTGAAGATGCTAACCTTATTTTTTGATTTGGTTTTCATGTGTTACTAACATGCTAAGGGGAGATAATGTTAAATTTTTGTAAAAAAATTTGGAAAAGTTTTGATATATGTTTTGCATACCCAACCTAATTGGATAATTAGTTTCATGAGAGGTATCATTCATCTTTTCCAAGGAGTATTCCCTATTGAGAGGTATGAGTTGAATCCAAGCTTGATTGTATTCCGAGGTTAACTTGACCATGATCCCTTGCACAATAAAGTGGAAGATGTCGACTATCTCAATAAATTAATGTGCTAATGACATCTCCATGTCTTAGATCAACTGGTAAAAAATGGGTGGGCCTATTGGCACCCCTAAAATCACTCACCACACCTTTTTTTTTCTTTTTTTACCCTCTCCCCAAAATACCCCTCCTCCCTCTCTCTCTTCCGACATTCTCTCTTTCATCTCCCTCCCTCCCCCTCTCTCTTCCTCTCCCTCCCTCTCCCTTTCTCTCTCCCTTTTTCTTCCTCTCTCTCTCTTTCTCTCCTTCTCCCTCTTCCCGTTTTTTTTTTTGGGTGTTCTGAGGTTCAAGTCCGGGCAGGGCCCCCCTTGCACGGACGTTAAGGTCTGAACAGGTGGGCATCTGTACAGACGTGAAGGTCCGAATGCCTGAAAAAAAAGGGAAAGGGATAAGGAGAGGAAGAGGAAGAGGAAGAGGAAGAGGAAGAGGAAGAGAGAGAGGGAGGGAGAGGAAGAGAGAGGGAGGGAGAGAGAGAGAACATCGGAAGAGAGAGGGAGAGAGAGATACATCGAGGAGAAAGAGGGAGGAGGGGTATTTTGGGAGGGGGTAAAAAAGGAAAAAAAGGGGGGGTGTGGTGAGTGATTTTAGGGGTGCCAATAGGCCCACCTGTAAGAAATATACATAACTTGATCCTTTAACTGGGTATGTAAGCAGTTTGTTGTAAGGGTTAGACCTAGTCCTAACCACCCCATATTCTGTGGCTAGTGAGTTTGGTTAACTCAACAAATTTTGCAAATGATTTGAGATATTTTGAGTTCCTACCAAAACTCAACATGCTTTGTAACTACCCTAGCATACTACTCAAGGAAAAGTACCAACTGTCCAATTAGGATATGGCTGTGGAAAGATGAAGGAAAGTTGGCTTCTTGGAAAGGAAAATATATATTCAAGGGTAGTAAGGAGACATTGATCAAGAGCATGCTTCCTAGCCTACTTATATATTTTCTTTCCTTACTTTATTCTAGTCTTAGTAAAGAAAAAGCTTGACACAGTAGAATGTGATTTAAGTATAGAAAGGTGTGGAGAAGGTGAACAAGTAGGATATGGTTTCATGGAAGAAGCGAACACACCAGTGCCACTTTCATAGAAGTGAACATCATAGGGTTAAAATTATGGATCATAGTACATATTTTAGAAGGGTTTTGTTGAGTCTCTTTATTTCACGAGCCATTGGATCTTTCAAAATCCAATGATGGGACTAATAGTTGGAGTTAAAGACTCCTTTTGTAAGAGAAGTCTTGGCCGACAACTCTAAAGGGAAAACCTGTAAGCAATAGGGAAAAGGAAGAGGGAGAGACAATAAAGTAGCCACGTCAGGGTTTTCTTTAGGGTTTGAGAGTGAGAGAGAGTTGGTGTACAAAGGGAAAATGTGTGGGTTTTGGATTATAGACAACACACTTTTTTGTATGAATTTGACATTCTTATAGTGAAGAAAGTTGATCATTTCCTATGGATGTGTGTACATTGTCGAACCATGTAAAAATCCTCATCTTGTGTTATTATTAATTTCTTTGCTACTATTATATTCTTTATTGCATAGATCGTGAGTGATTTAGTTCTGCATTCCATCAAGTGGAATTTCAGGGCTGTTTTCACTGTGTCAACAATTGGTATCAAAGCTTCTGGTTCATATTTGCAAGGAAAAGGAAGAAACTAGTGAGTAAAATATTTTTTATTCAAAGATTTACTTTATAAAATTCTTGTGTTGATTCATGATGGCATTGAAGGCTTCCATCAATCAGTTTTCTATGGAGAAATTTGATGAAAATGGTAGTTTCAATCTTTGACAAAGAATGGTGATATATGTTAGTACAATAGGGTTTGTACAAGACATTGTAGGGAAATAAAGGAAAATCCAAGGAGATGGAAGATGGTGATTGAAAAGGCATAGAGACGGGGGCAATCAACACAATTCGTCTCTGTCTTACGTATAACATTTTGATTAATGTTATGGATGAGAAGTTGGAAAAACTCTACATGGAAAAGAGTCTCACTAACAAGTTATATATTAAGCGCAAATTGTACGGGCTGAAGATGGTGGAAGGTGTGAATCTGTTAAAGTAGTTAAATGTGTTCAACCAGCTCTTGGATCAACTGCACAAAATTGATGTCAAAGTGGAGAAAGAAGACAAGACCATTTTTCTTCTCACCTCACTTCATGATTCTTACGACAAATTCATGACAACATTACTATTCGAAAAAGATACAGTAAGTTTTGAGGACATCACAACTTCACTTTTAATCTTGAAGGAGGTTAGGATTTTGGGTTGATTGGTTAGATAGAGAATTGTAAAGGAAGGTTATTTGTGAGAGGATTTGAGAATAACAGGTCCAGGTCCAAGTTTAGAGGAAATGACAAGGTATAGTGTTTTCATTGCAAGGAATATGACGATGTGAAGAGGGATTGTCCACAACATGCTGGCAAAAAGAAAAGTGGCAGTTATAGTACAATGTTGGGAGAGGAACATGAAGAATACATTGGAAATGTTCTCACAGTATCTAAATGTATGAACACTTTTTCTCATAATGAGTGGATGTTAGATTCAGGTTGTCCTGTTCATATATGCTCTAGAAAAGAATATTTTGATACGTTTTAAGAGAAGAAGACATGTTTTGTTTCTTCGGGTAATGGGTCTACTTGTGATGTCATGTGTGTTGGGATGGTGAATATCAAAATGTTTGATGGAGTGGTTCGTACTTTGGGCAGTGTGACATTTGTCCTAAAGATGTAGAGGAATTTGATATCCCCAACTGAGTGGATTACATGGGTTGTAGGTATTCAACTGCAGAAAAAACCATGAAAATCACATGTGGTTGTTTGGTATTGATGAAAGGAGAAAAATGTGATGATTTGTATCTTCTGATAAGGAATATAGTAATTAATGGTGTTCTTTTGACCTCGATGCTTAGATAGCTAAAAATGGGGTGTATGGAATAATAAACCCTTGTGCAGGGTCTCTTTCATAGTTGAAGTAGAGACAAGTGCTACTGGTTTTCAGGTGATAGACGATGATGAGACAGTTTCTACGATTATAAATGACAGATTGAGGTCATTCTCTAGAGTTGATTAGGCAGGTTAACTTGGGGCAGCTACACATGTGCATTGTTTGTGTTATGATCGAGTCGGATGGTGTTACCAAATTGATTCAATGGTATGTGTAGTGGTGGTTTGTCAAGGCTAATGGTTGTTTGCAGTGATAACAAGCATGTTATGATTTAGGTTCTAGGTGGATGTGCATTCAAGGTACATATGACACATAGTTCACTAAGAAGAGCAAGTGCATGTTTTCTTTAAGATGGTTCTAGAATGTGAACCAAGGTGGAGTGTAGTGTACATGTCATAGGTTTTATGTCTTGGCAAAGATAAATGTGGAGCTAACTTCAATAGGAAATCTTCTAAGAGGATAGAAATAAAGCCAAAGTGAATATTTGTTGGGTGTCTTTATTTCAAGAGTCGTTGGATCTTAAAAGATCCAACGGTGGGGCTACTACTTGGAGTTAAAGACATTTTTCATAAGAGGAGTCTTGGCTGACAACTTTAAAGGGAAAACCCTAAGAAATTAGGGAAAAGAAAGAGAGAGATGAGAGAAGCAGCTACACAAGCGTTAAGAGTGCGTGTGTGTGAGAGAGAGATGGTGTACAAGGAAAAAATGTGTGGGTTTTGAGTTCTAGAAAACATATTTCTTTGTATGAATTACACATTCTTATAGTGAAGAAAGTTGATTATCTTCCATGGATGTAGGCACATTGCCGAATCATGTAAAAATCCTCATCTTGTGTGATTGTTAATTTCTTTGATGCTATATTATTATTTATTACATAGATCATGAGTGGTTTAGGCCTGCATCCCATCATGCATGAGGAATTTTGGGCTGTTTCTGCTGTGCCAATAGGTTTATTTTGTTGAGACTTGCAATCTTGCAATATGGGCCAAGGGCTGATACTAGAGCTCTTTCAGTTGGTAATGGTAACCAGGGTTTGAACCGAGCAAATTACAAGCCAGTTTTTCAGACTTGGATTATACTTTTTCTCTTTTGCATGGTTTCTTCCTCTTCTTTCTTACCTCCACTTTTTCATGGTCTCCACATGACATAATCCACTTGCAACCCATAAGTAGTCTTCACAACACAACATAGGTTCAAAGTGTGAAGTGCACCTCAAGCATCCAAGCCGTTTCCCACACACGTTGGCTCAAAGCACTTGGCTTGAGATATAGAACATGGAAGTGTTCAATAGATAACATGGATATGCAAGGGAAACCTATAATCACCTCTATGTCTTTTTTTTCTTCTTCTTATTCTAAGCAACATGGGACTAAACTAAAGATACAAGGTTTTTGCATCTTGAAGCCTAACCAAGAATTTAAGAGTTCAAAACTTTTAAGTAACAAGTCTCACTGTCACATAAATAATCTAATTTAAAGTATTTTAAGTACTTTAAAATTCATTAAATCATAACAGTTTTCTTAAGAGGAAAAAACCTTTATACCCCTTCAATAGTGCAAACAGCTTTGGATCTCTTGAATGACATTCTTTTGTCACCGTTTGAATCGCTCTAGATATTAATGAGGCTGGCCTCCAGATAAGCATCAGAGGATAGTGATCTCATTCCAGCTAGTGGCTCATTGAGAGTCAATTGTCATAGCTAATTCGTCTCAGATAGCTGAAGCCTTAGCTTTTTGCAGGGCCTGCTCTTGACTAGATGGTTAAGCTTAAGCAAGGTGAGAGAGAAAGCAAAGGACGTGCTGACCATGATTAAAGAATGCACAGGAATGTCTTGTAGATCAGGCTTATTACTTTTATATTTTCTGTTTGCTTAAAAAATGTTTTTTGACAAATTGTCTTATAATCTTAGGTTTTGTAACGAGGTGTGGCCTCTGGTTTGGTGATTCACTTGAAACTTCACTTCAGCAATGGATATTCTTTTACTCCCCAAAAAATGAAGAACATTCTGCTCTTATATCAAGAGCATATTTTTCATTTCATTTCTCAGTAGACATTACATATATATATATATATATATATAAGAAAAAAGAAAAAAGAAAAAAGAAAAAAGAAAAAAAGAAGACTAGCAGGCAATACACAATGGGTGGGGTTCGAACTGTACCACACTTTGTGCTGGCCCATACTTAAAAACCCATGGACAAGTTCAGATTGAGTTTGGACCAAGTGCAGACCTAGTTTATACTGGTTTTGATGCGGATTCATGTCAAGTTCAAACAAGTTTATGCCGAGTCCAGGCTTTTAAAACTATTGTTGCTTGGGCTAGCTGAGATAATACCTGACCGAATTCAGCCCATTTACTACTTTGGGTCCAAAATTAAGCCCCATTCATTCCAAACCGAATTAATTTGGCCCAGTCCGCCCAAGGGCTGAACGAATCGGATATCCAGGCCCAATTTACAGCCTTCTTGTCAGTAACAGGTGTGGGTTGACAGACAATATATAATGATTTGAGTCATACTAGTCTAGTTATGCAGTTAGCATTTCATTTTCAAGGTATAGTGGCACCAGCTTAAAAATCGTATTGTTTCCTAGGTGATTTGTTTCAATTTTACCAGAAAATAAAATAAAAGTTCTTCCTATCATATGCCAGCGTCAGGTTAATCTTGTGCATACATGTGTGTGTGTGTGTGTGTATGTGAATAAACGGGTGGGTGTGACAAGGGTAGGATTCTAACAAAAAAAAAGAGGTCTCTGATCCAACAGTTCGAGAAATGAAACAAATGCTCAATTGTGTGTGATATAGAACAGATTGCAGAGCAGTTCTTAGAGTGGGAAGACCAAAAAAAGTTAAATTGAAAGGGTCGTGGGATGGTGTAACTTCAAATAGCTATAACTTTTGATTATGACGTTGACTCAAAACTTAGTACTTGTTTTGATTGTCTCAACAAACACTATAGCATGAATGATTGCAATTTCTCTAAAAACTATTTTTAATAATTTTCCATGAACATTTTTTTGTTGTTGTTTTAGTTGGTTTTAAAAGCTCATATCTAAATAAATTAAGATCAAAGCACAAGACGGAACTGAACTAACCATTTATGCCTGGACCCACCGTCAAAGCCCATTTATATAAACATGACTATTAAACACATGAGACACAAGTAGTTCTAGGTTAAACAAGACGGAACTGAACTAACCAACAAAAGCTTAAGGGCCAGTTTGGCAACTGCTAGTAATGAAATTGTTTCATTTTAAATTCCCAAGGCATTCATAAGGTGATGGTTCAAAATGAACTCATTCAGATTTATATTGATCTGTTAACTAAATTAGAAATGAAGTCATCTTAGGTTTTTTATTTATTTAAATGATTTATGTTATTATTCATATTTTGGTGATGAATAAGAATTGATCCATCAACAAATTGTTTGAATCTAAATGGGGGTGGGATTAGGTACGGAAATCAGTTTTTCCTGATGTATTAGAATGATATCAGGGGGCTGAAACATCAGTGCCGAAAAGTGACTTTCACTTTTTGGGGTGTGCTTATCATTTTTCAATGCTGATGTGTCTACTCCCTGATGCCATTCTAATACATGAGGAAAAGCTGATTTCCGTACCTAATCTTTTCTGATCTAAATGAGTTCATTTTCAACCATCTGAGTTCAAATGCCTTGGGAATTTAAAATGAAATGATTTCATTATTGGTGGGGGCCAAACAGGGCCTAAAACAACCGCGAGTGATTGGAGGGAAGGGGAAATAAGAAACATCGCCACATGGCGCAATGCAGTCCTCTGGTAAATACAGTTCTGTATAAATGAAGGTGCCAATGACAAATCCTTCAGTCATGTACTTGTAAACCTGCTGCATAAGATGAATTCCATCCCAGGCAAGCCTTAATCACCACAACTCTTCATAACATCAAAATTGTAAGGGCCACCATTCCCACAACACGCCTTCATCAATGAATGTACTTCAAAGTCTAGTTGAGACTGATAACAAAGAACGTTAAAATATATATATATATATATATATATATATATATATATATATATATATATATATAGGTATCGTGATCAGTATTTGCTCTCATAGATTCTGAATTCTGAAAGTTACCATGGCTGTACAATTGCGGAGGAGCACCGTGAAGGCTTTATAGTAGTTAGCAAATATAGGATATTATTACGAGGATTATCTAATTTGAGTTCTGCTAGGTCTTGTTGAAAGCTGGGCAAGCATCCAATTGGCAAGCTCCTAGGACTAAATTTAGGGCTCCAGCATGGATTAGTACATGAACAAATTGACTAAAAATAAATATAATAATAATAATAATAATAAAAGAAGTAGAAGTTAAGGGGTAAAAATCTTGGGTGCATTATCCAAATGGTAGTAAGAACCTACTACTATTAGTGTTGTGTTTGTCTTATTAGGGCTGTGCACAGGGCCTGGTCATCCCAAAAACTGGCCCAGAAGGCCTGGGCCAAGACTAGGCCTGACAGAGTACTGGGCCTGAAATTGAAGCCCGATCTTATGTTTGGGCTGCCCAAGACCCAAGGGCCCGATGCTGGGTCAAAATCCCATCATATAGATATATAAAGTTTTTATATACATTTTAATAAAAAATATGTACTTTTTAATAAATTTTTATATATATAGTTTTTTTTTTCAAAAAAATAAAATTTAGTTTTGTATAATATATTAAAGTGTCTTGGGCTGGCCGAGACCCGTACAATAAAGTTGGGTCAGGATTGGGCCTTGAGTTTTTTCAGGCCCAAGCCCAGCCCGAACCCACAATGTACAAAGCTTGGCCTGCCCCAGGCCTACTAAGGCTTAGCTTGGACTCGGCCCATTCAGACCCCTATTTGTCTTGTTTCTTAGCTATTAGATTGTAGTTGATCCTACAGCTGAGGTATAAATTTTCTTAATTAAAAGGTTTTTTATTTATATTTATTAGAAGTGTCTCTTACCTTGCATGTTAGATGTTTCGAAAACTTAGTTTAATAGGAGTTCAACTAGGTTTGGAGGATATTTCTATAAAGAGCTCTCATAACTGAGGGTTAATGATCCAATCACAAAAGGGATGTGGGATTAGATAAAGAAAGACATTTTCTGAGAGGCTTTTCTGAGAAATGATACCAAAGGGTTATAGGAAAGATCTTGTGATTCCAATGGTTGCTAGGATCATGCCTAGAATATGGGGTTGATACAAGGTCTTGTAAATCTTTTTTGCTTTCTCACTTGGTGAAACTCAAATTAGACATGTGCATGGGCTGGATCCAAACTAGGCCCCTAGTAGGTCCAAGATAGGGGCCATTGTAAAAACCCATACCTCAAGTCCCGAACATGGCCCAACTTAATTATAACAGCCCAAGGCCCATTAATTCATTACGTAAAACTATTTTTTATTTATTTATACAAAAACCCTATATATCCATTTACTAAGCTTTGAGCCTCATGCTTTGGGCCTAAGCTTGGGTTGGGCCTTTTGGGCCAATTCTAATGTTGGGCTAGGCTGGGTTCAAGCTGGCTTGGTAATATATGCAGCTTTCTTATTCTATGCACATAGGCAGTTTTGTCAAACCATGTATTTTATGTTATATAATACATAGCAATTATAATAGATTATATATAAAATAAAGTTGTAGTTCACATCATGCCAGGTACTTTTGGCTAGGCTAAGTTCTGCCTAAACTTGGCCTGAACATTACTTTGAGACTAGAGTCACAACCTAAACTTGGCAAAACCCAAACTTACGATAGCTTAGTTAGTCCAAATTTCAGGCTGAACAAGTCAGGCTTCAAGCCAACTCTTTCCAATTGACAACCTAGAACAATCTATGTAACACCTTGCGTTGCATTTAAAGGGTAAAAATGCAATTTAATACATGTAAGAGTAAAATTATTATTTTGCATGTTTTAGATATATCATATAGTGGTTTAGGAACCCTTTGGACTAAGTTAGAACTCTAGAACCCAAGCTCGACCTTGAACTTGTTGAATTTGAGAGTTGTCCCAAGAGTATTGTCACAACTCAAATTCACGAGCCATGATATGGGCCGAGTTCGGATTTGTGACATGGAAATGACTTGCCTCGAATTCATTTGTCATACGGAGAGACCAACGAGCTTAGAGTGTGTCATTGATCCTCTTACCTATACATATCACTTTTCATATAATAGATTATTCTTTCATGTCTGTCCAATTAAGTCAATTTCAAGCAATTACATCGCTGCAAAATAATAATGATAACCGTCATAATAAAAAATAAGTTTAGCAAAAAGTAAAAGATACATCATATCCTAAAATCCCAAGGTAAAGGGCCTTGACATGCCTACAATAAAGTTTTATACAATTCTTGCCCACAAAGGGGCCCATCTCAAAATATCAAATAGATACATCTCTTTTTAGTCCAAATACAGGTAAAGGATGCTATAAACTGGGTAGCGGCCCAATCTCTAAACATCTCCACCTCATCCTAAGGTGTAGTCCTACATATACGCTTACACATCTGTGTGTGGTGCTAATTTGGGTAAGCTTGATGGGCTTAGCGGGAGGGTATGTAGTTTATACAACAGAAAAAGAAAATAAAACATATATAACAGTAGACAAGTGATCTAAAGTATAGGAAGGAAATTGAGTATATAAGTGCATGCATCAATAATAATATGCATGTATCTCCACTAGAATCAAGGATACTCATACCCTAAAAGACTAAGTGATAATCCAAATCAAGACAGTTCTGAAACATGCGTGTACTAAAGTTATATGCCATGTGCTATGGAACAACTACAATATACTACGTAGATAAATGAATGCATGTAAAGTAAGAAGGTATGTTACATACTATATGCCAAAAACCACGATGATCCAAATATTAAACTGTCACCAAATACCAATGAACCAACCAAAGTTCTTGATAAACACAAATCTGAGTCCAAACCGAATAACCTAAATAGGGTTCCGATAAAACCAAACTAAGAGTTAGGTCACTAGGACCATCTTCACTTATTGATGTGATCTGGTGATTGGGTACTTGAGATTCGTTGGGTAAGAATATAACCCCTTTGCTAATTATGTGACCCAATGACAAGGTATCTGAGATTGCTGGGCAAGTATATAGCCCCTTTGCCAAATGACGGTCATTGCTGGACAACTAGTGTCCCATCGCCTAATGACAGTCATCGTTGAAAAATTGGTGTCCCTTAGCCTAATGATGATCACTGCTGGACAATTGGTGTCCCATCCCCTAATGACGATCATCACTAGACAACTGGTGGCCTTTCGCCTAATGGCGGTTATCACTGGACAACTGGTGGCCCTTCGCCTAATAGCGGTCATAAATCATGTACTATCCCACTTAGGGGCATATCATATCAAATCTTATATTCAAATTTGATATCAAATCCATGCTCATGTATAGTAAAATAACTACTACATAAATATGACATATATGGGAAAACATCCGTGTGTGCATGTTCATAAACATTTTCAAAACCAAAGAGGTAAATCAAATATCAGGGCTAAATACCTACATGAAAATATAGAAGCTTATACCATTCTAAAAACATACATGATGTTCATGAAAATGAAATTGTTTTGTACCAAATACCATCAATAATGTAATCAAATAGCCCAAATGTTCCTAAAACTCATGTAGAAGTCTAAGTGAAATCCCTCATGAAAACACCAAGATAAACCATGTCAAAGACAACATGTTCATGCTACCAAAAGTCCTCAAATGATGCAAAGCTCAAGATATTTATACATGAATTCTAAGATCCTAACATAGGAATCCATAGAATTTCATAAATTGCTATAAGCCAATATAAATTTGAAGGAATTCACTAAAGAGATCAATAAGTTCATGCAAAGAATTCAAAGGCATCTAAGAAACATGTAAATAACAAGAGAAAGTAGTAAGAGACATTTTATCAAACATATAGAGTGCAAGAATTATAAAACTTAAAGGAAATCAAAGGAGAAATCCAATCTTCACCACAAGAAACCTTCCAATCCCTACAACTCATACAAACCGTTCTCCCAAATTTCATCACATAGAATAAATACCATCCAATCCCTTCTACAACCATTATCAAGAATACAACCCTATAGTCCAAGAGATCAAAGAAGTCAATAAAGAAACTACTAATTAACATGCTCTCATCGTGATACTATGATCCACTAGTAATAAATCATCATACTCAAGAGGAAAATGTATGAATCTACTTAGACAAAGCTTAAAAATCACATTTCTATGATCCTAGAAAAGGGAAGTATGTATAAACAATATATCCACTCACCCAATGCTAATCCTCTTTGACTTGAAGAGGAAGCTCCTTCAAACTCCCTTGCCTTTGTCAAACCTTTCTCCCTTCAAGAGTAAACAAGGTATTCCATGGTTAGAATACATAAACAAAACTAAAGAATAGAAAACATTAACTATTTTAGGCTAGAACTAGGTTCTAACAACTTACCTAAGCTTGGAGAAGAAGATTCTTCTATACTTTTCGTCAAGTTTCTCTCTTCCTCTTTGGGTTCTAAGGAGTCTAGAATGATATCCCATATGTGTGGGGGTCAAATGGATAAGGGTCACATCAAAATGAAGATAATATATCCTTCTTATCCCAGTTGAAGCGCTCTAGACCTCATTGGAGCACTCTGGGGAGGGGTGTTAGAGTGCTCCAACCTTAAATAGAAGACTTAGCTCTAGTGAGAGTTTTACATCATTTTTGTATAGTCTCGAGCCTTGATGGAGCACTCCAGACCAATGGTGGAGTGCTCAAACTCTAAATGGAGCGCTCTAACATCTTCAATGCGAACACCCTACGGTAATTTGGCCATAACTTTGCGCACACAACTCAGAATCGTTCGCCATATATTTCATTGAAAGTTAGACTTCAAGGGCTTTTCAATAGTATATGTATTGAACTCTAATTTATTTGGGATTGATACATGTGTGCCTATGAAGTTATCCTAAATTTATGGATCTGCTAGCATAGACATCTTATGGGATAATTGCCATAACTTCTTCTAGAAAAATCATAATCGCACATTGTTTAATGCATAATTAAGTAGACTCAAAGACCTTTTCATTGATGTATGATTCATACTCAAATTGTCTCAAGATTGATATAGGTTTTCTTGTAAAGTTATTCTGAGAGAATTAGAGTGTAAACCATATACCATTGGAAAATTCATTGATTCTACTTTCTAAAGCCTTAAACGGTTTATGATTTGGATTTTCGTTGAGAAAGTTATAGTTGTTTTCCCATGAGGTGTTCGTGCTGAAAATTCAAGAGATATAGTCATGATGGGTCACACATGGATCATGGCGTAATCGATTACAAATCTTATAATTGGTTACAACATAATCGATTAAGATCATGAGATATAGTCCTCGAGAATTTTTCGAGGAGCTCTTAATCGGTTATAGGCGTAATTGGTTACGACATGGGTCGTGACCAAAAAATCTGGAAAATTACAAAAAATGATGCAACTTTTTCTTATTTGACCCCCACACATATAGAATCTCATTTTAAACTATTGCTAAACCTTATTAGACCTCATTTAGGTCATTTAGCCTTATTAGAACCAAGATGAAAAGGGTTTGAGAGATTAGGGAAGTTCTTGAGCTAAAAGAGAGAGACTCTTCTCCAATTGGATAAGTTTCACTCCCCACTTTGAAAATTTGCTAGGATAACTTGTTTTCTTCTTAGGTCTTCATGTTTTATATGACCTACACTAGTTCTATATCATTTTATAGAAGATAGAGGCAAAGGGAAGGAGGTTGTGAGAGACTTTGAAGCTTGAGCGAGGAATAAGGCTAAGAATAATGAGAGTTCATACATGATGTGCTACTTCCTTTGTTCTCCTACTATTTTCTTCATGGTTATTCTTCAATTTAGTTAGAGTTTTGGTTTCTTTAGCACTTGATTGTTACATCAATGAAGTTTGACAAGTTTTCATTACTTGATTTATAGGTTTATGAGATTTTGAGTGAGTTTTCATACATGATATGCTACTCTTTTGGTTTCTAGCCCTTCCATTCATTTGAAATCTTTAGTGTGGATGAGATACCAGTTTTCTCTTTATTTTGTTTGCGCTTGTGGTTAAATTTTAGTAAGTTTCCTTTATCCAAACACTAAATCCATGGAGGATTAATGAGTTCTTATGTTGATTACTCTACTTCTTTGTTTTTATGCATTTTCTTCCATTTTTGGTTGTCATTTTAGGTGAGATTACAAATTTTCATCACTTATTGCTAGAGTTATATGATTTTGGCAATTCTATATATTTTATAGAAAGATTACTTCCATTATGCCTTGGTAGAAACTTTGATTTACATAAAGTTCTGGATTTTATATGTGTATTGCTAGATCTACTCTACTTTGAGCAAGTGTTGGCTAAGATTTACTCATTCTCTTATGCTACCATCATAGATTGATTGGAATCCTAAGTTTACTTCTATGTTTGAATGTAAGAAGGATGGATTCTTGTGAAATTAAAAAGGGAGAAATGATTTCTACTTCATATGTTTGATGTTTGCCTTGATTTCCTCATGCTTCAGATTTATATTCATATCATTATTGCTAGCTAGTAGTCTCTTCTTAATTTAATTAGCTCCAAGCTTTGTTGCTTATACTAACAACTTATTAAAAGAATCACTAGTCATATTTTTAGGCTTATTTTTCTTACCTTCAATCGTGATTTCATAATCTTTTTTTACCAAAACCGCACTCATCTTTAATTTCCACAATGCGTAATTGGTCCTGTTGAATTTTGGCACCTCGAATCGTGTAGAACTTGAACTCACCATTTCCAACATGTGTAAACATGGACACCATTATTAATCTTATATGAAAAAGTGCCTCTAAATCAACAAGGCCTTGATACCAATTGTTGGAAGCATTACACTCACAAGATTAATAAATAAAAGAAAGAAAAAGAAGAAATAAGAAATAAACAATCAACATCATGGTTTATGTAGTTTGACAAGATTTCTTACATCCATAGGACAGCGAATGGGGATCTTTTTCTTTACTAATCAAGGAGAAATATGAGAAAATACAATGGTGTTTCCACTCTCTCCTCACAGCCCAACCCTAAGAATCCTTCAGGAAATAACCCTAAAGTTCAGAAAAGACCATAGACATGAATGCAAAGAAAAAGACAACTATTCATATATTATCACTTTCTTATAGGGCTCCTTTCCAAAAGGAATAAGGTTAGAAAATCCAATCCTAGAGAATTTAGGATTCACACTTTAAGAGAGGAAGAGTTGGTTTCCTTTTAGGAAACCCCTCTTTATACGTCAACCAATCCAACAAGTATTGTGGGAGCTGATGAAATAGACTAGACTCTATAGTTGAAAAGATTGTAGAAATATTTATGGATTTAAAAGAAAAAACCAAAGATATAATTCCCAATTTCTACCCGAGTTGATTCTTGGTCCTTCCAAGTTAGCAAACTAAGGTCACATGAATGCTTATTATTCCTCTTTTTCTTTCTTTTTTTTTCTTCCACTTGAATAAAGCTATTTTTTTTTTTTTTTTGGTAGAAAAGTGAGTTATTAGTCAGTTGTTAGTAGAAGAATATGCATTTTGAACCCATATATGTGATGCAAAGCCTCTTAAACTTTACCAACTTAACAAAATGACAAATTTATTTCCCTTTATTTGTCAGTGATTCTGTTACAATTGCGATAAATTTTTTTTTGAGTCAACACTTCAATACACAACAATAATGTTTGATCATAGTAGACCAGACAAATCTATTGACGATGTAAGCAACAAGATCTCTTAAATCCCTACATAGGAGCATTCTTTGTTGATTTTCGCATTTTCCCTTCTTTATCCCAATTTTCAACTTTAAGAACTTAGATCTCCACAAAGTATAACATGGGTGACTTATAAACTAGCTAGAGCACCAGCTTAAACATTGGTCAACCTTGCCACCGTATAAAAAAAGATGATTAACTAGAAACCGAAGATCAAGCCTTTCTGATATAGAGCAAATATCTCCATGGGCTATTACTTAAAGTATTGAATTAATCAATAACTGTACGAGTATGTTCTTTGGTCTAAGAAATGAATTTATCACAAAATTTCCAAATCTTAGGCTTAAAAATCTAGAATTTCAAGGTTTTGTTATTTGGATAAATATGTAAAGTTTGATAGGATATAGAATCCAAATTGTTGGTGCAACGAAAAAACCCCTTAAATTTCATGTGATGGAATACGAGCCTAAATCACTCATGATTTATGCAATAAAGAATAAAACAGTAGCCAGGAAATCAAGAATCACACAAGACGTGGTTTGGCGATGTGCCTACATCCACATGAGAATCAAATCTTTCTTCACTATGAGAATATGACATCTGTACAACGAAGTGTGTTTTCTAAAACCCAAAAAGCCACATTGTTTTCCCTCATACACTCTATCTCTCTCACTCTCAAACCCTTGAAGAAACCCACTCCGAGAACTCCCTTGTGGCTGCTCCTTTCCCCTCTTACTTTTTCCATACTGAAATAAAGACAGAGCTAACAAATTTCCTCATTGCTTTTATTTTCAACCTCTTAGAAGATTTATTGTCAAAGTTAGCTCCACTTATATCATTTTCAAGACATAGAACCTGTGACATGTGCACCACACTCCACCTTGGCCCATATTCTAAATCCACCTTGGAGAAAACCTGCACTTGTCCTTCTGAGTGAACTTTGCGCTATATATATCTGGAACGTACCTCCACCTCAAACTTGAATCATAATAGGCTTGCTATCACCACACACAACCATTGTCCTTGAAGAACCATTACTACACATACCATTGAATCAATTTGGTCTTGACACCATCCAACTCAATCATAACACAACTAATGAAAAAGTGTAGCTGTCTTTAATCAAATTGCCTAATTAGTTAACTCTAGAGAGGGACTTCGATTTGTCATCTCTAACCATAGAAACTGTCTCACTTGGAAATCGGAAACACTTGTCTCTTGGACAAACACTTGTTATTCTATGCACCCAGTTTTCAACTACTCGTTGAGGTAAAGGAATATCATTAATTACTGTATTCCCTATCAGATGACAAAAACCATCACACTTTTCTCCCTTCATTAGGACGTACTAAATAACCTTGTGTGATTTTCATGGCTCCACCTCCAACTAAATCCCTGCAACCCATGGAATCCAATTGGCCTTGGGATATTAGATTCTTCACATTTTTAGGACATATGTATAGCAGCCTACACATGTTGCACATATCTTTACACAAGTGTCACACTTGTAATGAGCACACATGTTATATACGTTCCTCACACACTTAGAATAATTTAAATGCACATGTACTGATCTATAAATTGACACAACTTTAGAGATACACTAGAAAAAATGTAGGAAGAATCTCTAAGTAAACCTTATATTATTGGAAAGGCATAGAAGTCTAAAGTCCAACAAAACAAACGGTGAGTGAAATGGAGACCAAACGAAAAAGCTAGAAGAGAATTAGTGGGTAAAGGTCAAAATATAAAAAAATGAAGACAAGACTCTTGCCCGATCGATCCGGTCGATTGGCCAGAGATCCTAATCAATCGGGCACTCCCCAATCGATTAGTCTGTTTTGGGACCGAAATGGAAAGTCTCTTTTACAACTTCCCTTCTCCGTATGGGTTTCTAAAACTTGTGGAGCCTCATGTGGGGGTCTATAAATTGATTAGTTTTGACTTAGTTGGTCCTAGAAACCCTAGAGAAAGATCTAAGAGCAAGCGGAAGAGAAAAGAGATAGAAAAGCTAGGTTTTGCAAGAACTTTGAGAATTTTTGAGAACGAAAAGCTTAAGAACGTTTCTATAAGTTAAGAGGTAAGAACACAGTTAAACTATTATTTTGTTTTCATTCTTTAAGTTTTTAGAACTCTATTGATTCTGTTTTGTAAAAGATTATAATCGTTTTGTTCCGGTTTTGAATTGTTTTAAGCTTCTAAAACACATGTTTTGCAATAAAGAAATCTGTTTGTAAGAAAATCTGTAAACTCAAATTTTCATTCTGTTAGGTTCATAGATGTGTTTTAATCTTATTTTGTAAAGATTTACTCTAGTTTTTTTTATAATGATTTTGAAGCTAAGAATATTGTTTTCAAAAAGGATTTTTTAGGGTTTTCAAGAACATACAAATACCATATTTTGTTTTGCAAGTTTTTTAGGTTTTAGTTTGTTTTGATTTTTGTTCTACAAAGTATTCTAAATGTTTTGTTTCAGTTTCGATTCATTTAAAGTGTGGAAACCATTGTTTTAAAAATGGGGTTTTTTCTTTTGGAGAACACAAGTAATCTTAGCTTTGATTTTTGATCTCTTAGGATCTTAGAAACAAATTTTCTTTGTTTTGTAAGATCCCTACATGTTTGTTTCAGGTTTGTATGCTATGAGTCTTTAAATGTTATTGAAAAATATGATTTGCTTAAGAAAGATCTTAGACTTCAAGATATTTATATTCTAATTAGTTTTGTAAAGATAATCTATAGTTCTGTGCTTAGGTGGATCACACATATCTAAAAAAATTATTATCAATCTATTTACTTTCTGTTATTATGTTCTATACTATTATTGGATATTGTTTTTGTTATAAGCCACCATTTCTTTGTCATCAAGGGAGATAATTGATGATAACCGTCACACCTAGTTTATGGTGTAAATTGTTAGGCTCTTCTCATCGGAGATTAAATGGTGTGTCAAGTTCTTTTCATCGGAGATTAAATGGTGTGTCAGACCTTTCTCATTAGGGATTAAATGATGTGTCGGCCCTTTTCACCGGGGATTTAATTGTATAACTGTTATTTGTATTGACTTAGACATCTGATTTATATGTTCTTTTTTGTTCAGTTCCATTATATGTATTTGTTTAATTATCTTCTTTGTGTTGTTTTAGACCATTCACATGTATCTATTTTTAATAATTTTTTAGTTAAATATATATATGTTTTACTATTATTATATGTTTAGACTATTCAGTTCTATATTTTGTTACAAGCATGCACCTATCTATTTTGTTTTCTGATTTATACTAAATCTTAATCTAATGCTTCTTTAATTTACTATTTTCTTATTAAGCCTGCCAAACTTACCCTAAATTGATGCCACATATAATGAGGTAGTTACATAGCAGTTCAGATAGAGAGAACTTAGGTTTTAGATTTATGCCATGAGACATTAAGACTTTGATTCAATTATTTAGTTACAAAATTTATTTTATTCATGTTTAGTTATTTTAGTTTTAAATTCAAAGGATGTAATAAGTTATAGATTTCAGTGTTTAGATTTGTTATTTGATTATCAGTTAGTTCATGGTAATATTAAACTATTGATTTATTTGAATGAGAATGTTAAAGTATGGTTTATAGATTGTCTTTTACGATTATGAAATTTTTATACAGGTCGGACTTATGAGAATGTGAATGGTTATATTTTAAATATGTAATTCCACTATATATGAATGAAAAATAAAATGGGTAAAATTTATAAGCAATGTATAAGATTTAAATGAATGATGTAATGTCATGTGCTGAAATTTATGGCCTTACTGGTATAGGTTTCGGGGTGCGACAATATGTCACACCACCCAAAGTACAAACACTTAAATATCTTGATCTTCACCGTCCCAACACCTGTGATGTCATAAGTGGGCCCGCTACTCAAAGAAACAACACATGTCTTTTTCTTTTAGAACGTATCAAAATATTATTTCTTAAAGCATATATGAATAGGACAATCTGAATCTAATATCCACTCATCATGAGAAAAAGTGTTTATATCTTTAGAAATTGTGAAAACATTTCCAATATATTCCTCCTGTTCCTTTATCAACGTTATATTGGGATTTCCACTTTTCTTCTTATCAACACATTCTAGACAATCCCTCTTAATGTGACTATATTCATTACAATGAAAACACTATATTTTCCCCTTTCCTTTGGACTTGAACCTAGACTTGCTATTCTTAGATCCCCTCACAGATGACCTTTCTTTGTAATTTTCTACCTAACTAATCAACCTAAAATCTTGACATCCTTAAAGACCTGGTCTCCTCTTAATCTCATTCGATAGAAGCAATGCCATGATGTCCTCTAGGTTTACTGTATCTTTCTCGAATAATAATGTTGTCAACAAGTTACTCATTGGTTGTCACCAGGAAACCCTTTGAATAAATGATTTTTACCCACTGATTTTTTCATCTTCCTCCCAAACATAATCAAAAAGCTCTAATATTAATTGTAGCGGAAACATCACTAAAATTCTATGTGATGAGATATGGGCCTAAACCACTTCAATTTATACAATAAAGAATAAAGCAACAACAAGGAAATCAACAATCACACAAGTTGAGGATTTTTATGTTTTTCGGCAATGTGTTTATGTCCACGAAAGATAATCAAATCTTTATTCACTGTGAGAATGCAAAATTTGTACCAAAAAAATGTATTTTTTGAAACTCAAAAAGCCACACCGTTTCCCCTTGTAATCTCTCTCTCTCTCTCTCACCCTTAAACCAACACTGATTTGATGCATCCCCTAAAGTCCCCTTAACGTCCTCCACATGCAGGGGGACACATGACGTCAAAAAATGATTTACACTTTTGGGGGGGGGGTGTAAATAATTTTTCAGCACTATGTGTCCCCCTACATGCGAGGGGACTTTAGGGAAAACCTTAAGGGGGCACACTAAATTCTGAGGGCTCTCAAACCCTTGAAGAAAACCCACCCCAAAAACTCCCTTTCGGCTACTCCTCTCTCACCTTACTTTTTTCCTAATTTTATTAGGGTTTTCTTTCCTTTGAAGCCATGGTTAATGACTCCCTTTTCATAAAAGAGTTAACTTTACATTAGTATCCACTGTTGGATCTTCACAGGCTAAAATAAAGACAGACCCAACACAAATATGATATTTGGACCCTACAGGTCATAAGTAGACCAGACAGGCCTGATTAAAACTCTACAAAGCATCATATCTCATAATTACATATGCTTGTGTATGAATGCACATGCCTTAAGGCTTCATTTGTTCGTCCGGAGTTGAACGGATTAGAAAGGAAACCTGTGAATCCAAAAAGTACATGGATTAGAAAAAGGATTAAAATTGGAATAGAAAGATGCATATCGATTCCCTTGGCTATTTGTATGCTAAGATTTGGAATTGGATTAGAAAAGGATGCAGTTCAAAAAAGGAGAGCAAATAACGATCATATTATGGACCCGGTGAAAAATTGGCTAGGTGTTTTCAAACATGTTTGGAACGGGGATGAGCATCGTCGAGGATAACACGTCTGTTCAAACATGTTTATCGGGCTGTGCAAATCACACATTTAGGGAAGTCTAGACCCCTTTTTTCTCTTCTAATCAGTCATCACTAGCTCTAAAATTACAACTCCTCCTAAAATTAAACTACACACCAGAGTATTCAGGTGTGCAAATCAATATTTTGATAGAATTTCATCTCCAAACTAAAGAATGCAGGATAAAATAAAGAGCTAATTTTAAGAATAAACGGCAGGCCTAGAATAACAAACTTTAAAATGGGAGTTGGGAAGGAAGCATACCTTTGCTAGATCAATCCACCGTGCTCTCTGTGAGAGAGAGAAAAAAAAAAGAGTAATCATTTAACTTAGCTCACTTTTAAGAGATAACTGTTTACTTCACCATCTGATATCAGTTTGCTTCCTGATGACAATGGTGACTAGTGAAGGGTGAATAGAGATATGGGTTCAAAGGAAAGTGAGAGGACTACAGAGGATCAATTGATGACAACAAAAAACTTGTGAATATGCTTTAATGGTTAAGTAGCTTTACTGTAGAAGAGTTGTCTTTGGTTCAGGGACCCAACGATTGTATATGGGTCCGATGTCTGAAGCTCTTGGAACTCTCTAAGTTTTTCGAATCATATTTGCTCATAAGAAGGGTGAGTCAAGATTGAATGTAGCAGAAGCTTGAGGGAAACCAAATTTATGAACGACCGAACAATTTTTCTTGGGAGCGGCAACCACCAAGCACCTCGTGAGAGTGTTTCCAACGGATTTGTAAACGAACCCGACCTTCTGAGATGAAAACGGAAAGCTCTTCTCGCAAGCATATTGGTTTCCATTGGATTTACATATTTCTTGAGGGACTCAAATCCTGAGCAACCAGATGCCACGGAAATGTCCCATCATTGGAATCCCGATATGGAATCCAACGGATTTGGCCCAAATCCTGCCGAACAAACAGGCAGAGCCTAAACGAATCCAAACTTACAACAGAAGAATCCATTTTCAGTAAATAGGCTCACGCCCAACACTGTAAGATGGGCCATACATCTACCAGTTCAAAGACTTTTTAGGTGGTGACCCAAAAAAGCTCTTCAAGCTCCGCCACCATCCTCTTTTCAAATGATAAATTTTGACACTTTAGCGGCAACCATTGCAGGGGTTAGTGTCCAATAAATATTGGGATATAGAGCTAACATTGACTGTGGGGTTGGTACAATAGAACTCCTCTAAATTATTTGCCTAGGAACCTAGTAAACTAAATAAGGTACTTTTAAAAATAAAATAAGCATAAGTTTTAAAAAATTAGCTGATAACGATTATAAAATTAACCAAGTAAGGTTGTCACTTTAGTTTATGATAATTAAGTGTGTTACAAAGTGGTAATACTGAAAGATGCCAACTTGCTAAGTTGGTAAAGTCTGTGGGCGCATTCGTATCAGACTTGGGTTCAAAACCCGTCTTCGCCTAGTAATAAACTAACCACTAACGTTTACTTATAAAAAAAGTGTTAATACAATACATACAACCTTTTAAGAAAGCTTGTTGGATTAGGTTTCCAGGCACTCGTAAATCAGATAAAAATTTGGTCAATTACGGCAAAATAATGAACAAATTGTTCAGCCATGGTGGGGATTGAACTATGTTGGATTTTAAGCACCAGTGGAATGGTCTTTCTATTCTAAGCTTATATTATTCAGTGATATGAATAATTAAAACTGTGAAGAAACTAGAACGGTTTCACTCTAAGACAATTTCATATTGATGTGGACTCCTTTTGGGTAACCCCCTAATCCACCGCATAGAACATTCCTGTGCCCCTTAAATCTCTTTTTTAGGTGGTTCATCTAGAAAACCCATCACCATAACTTGATTGTAACAGCTTTATTAATAAATATTGATGTAATTATCAAATCTAAATTATTCAATTTTAAAACATTTTTGAGGGGATTAAATTACTTACATTTTGCTATTCAGCCTGATTGGTCATCACTTGTAAAACCTTTGGCTACCAGCTTCTTAGGACAAAGGATGGGTCAAATACCACCAAAGCATGTTTCTGTTATGTGATGTTGGCTATTTCTCCCGCCACTTGTACCAGTCTCGCTATTTGAAGGGACTGTCTGCCGCCTGAGTGGCCCTACCAGAAAATAAAAATAATTACAGTGGTCTTCTTGAATACCTTTAGAGAAACAGAGCTATCAAAACAACACCCATGCATCTCTAACCCAAGTGCGCAACCACCATCTCCTCTTTTAGCTAACTCAACTTTCCCTAGAAAGAAACTTAGTTAAACCTCACTAACCACAACAACTAACATAGCAAACCGTGGTCTCCCAATGCTTGTCTAAGCCCCAAGATAATTATCACTTTTGCCTGTTTTTGCTGATTGATGCTATGGTCCAGCCAACAGCTTAGTGGCCGTAAACCCTCTTTGTTCGGGCCTGATATCGTCTGCGACGCTCGAGGGCCGAGGCAGAGGGGAGGAATCAATTCACATTTGGAGATGTCACTTCACCCCTAAAAAGTGAATTGATTCCCCCCTCTCTCTCGGCTCCTCAGCGTCGCAGAGGGGGGTGGCGCAGATGATATTGCCTCCCTTTGCTTGACACTAATAATGTCATCCCCCAAAGGGCAATGGTCCAAATGTCCTAGTACCCAGTACGAAAGGTCAAGGTTTCAAATGTCATTGAGGAAAAATATGTCATTTACCAACTGTTCTCCCAATTTAACGACTAAGGGCATCTGTACCATTGATGGAAGAGCTAAACCTAGGGGGATTTGTTAGACAATTTCATCGTTCATGCATCATGTCCATGGGTAAGCTAGCCCACAGGTTGAATTGTCACCATTTTTTAATCTCTATTCCAACAGGTTGAGCTGGTTTGTCACAAATTTGGGTCGGGGTTGGGAAAATGTTCATTTTAAAGGCCAATTAAATTACTAATTGGGTTAAAGAGAAATAGTTGTGCTCGGGCTGGTTTGTCTAGCTCTTCAGTGAAGCATTGAGTGGGTTGTTATGGTCAGGGATTCTGACCCACTTATTAATTAATTAAGGATTAGCGAAGTAGCGAACTTCGGAGAAACGTTTATGATAGAGCATATATAGGATCAGAGATTACTTTCTTCACTGGTCCTTGCAGATATTTATGACAATAAAATTAAATCAATTTTTTTAGCAGTTAATTGAGCCCAAATATAACCGTACAATTCAGGATCCGGATTTTGAACTTATAGTCTGGACATCTGATAGGAAAGCTGAGGTTAGCAATTAGAAGTGAAGACCGGTTTTGAACCTGACACTGGAGTGAACCCTCACAGAATGTATGTATCAGGTTAAAAGGCTGGCTTTTTTTTTTTTTGGGTTGGCTAGATTGACAGCCCAGCTGGAACTAATCCAACCCCATTTTAGCAAAGAAATCAGCTAACCCCAGCTGTTAATTTTGTAAACGGTTTGGGTAAAACAATTTAGAGAGTGGCTAAAGTTGGAATGACAACAGGACTGACACATCAGTGGCAAAAAGTGAATACAGCCCCAAAAAGTGTATTTCACTTTTTCTGTGCTGCTGTGATTCCAACTTTAGCCACTCTCTACGTTGTCTTACCAAATCCGGCCTTGTTAATTTTAGGTTTGGACTAACCTTGTTAATTTCTGTGCTGATGTGATGTTTTCCATGAAAACCATTCATACAGTTTTAACCTTATACACCTCAGCCTTTGTGTCTAGGGACATGGGGTTAGACAATTTGGGAGTAGAACATTCGCTCCCTTTCCAACTAAGTTGACCCATGAATCAGCCAGGACCCGGAGCCCGACCCACAGCCTGCCACACTTTCTTATGAAATGTTGAAACGGCAAAGCGCGGAAAGAAACGCGTGAGTGGAGGACCAAAAGTGAAGCCCACCGTGAGCTTCGTACGGAGAGGACGAATTCAAAATATTCTCGTTATGGAAAATCGTACAGCTCGCTCTCATTAAATGTCATTAAATTACATAAAATAAATGACTTGATTTTGTTAGAGATAGAGAGAGAAAGAGAGAGAGAGAGAGAGAGAGAGAGAGAGAGCGCCATGCAGTCCTCCAAACCCTTGCTGTTATTGTTTCGCTTCTTCTTCTCTCCTCTTTGCATCACTTC
>JAOXJP010132984.1:0-13552 GCA_025762735.1 Platanus orientalis | reverse complement strand
TCTGTTTTAGTCCAACTTATCTTAAAACCATTTGATTCTAAAATATCCCTCTATAGTTCTAACTTGGCATTTACCCCTTCTCTAATCTCATCAATTAAAACAACACCACTGGCAAACAAAATACACCACAGAACCTCCTCCTATATATGCCTAATCAACTCATCCATAACTAAGGCAAAAAGCTACGGACTCAATGTTGATCCCTAGTGCAAGCCTACTGCGATCGTAAACTCACTTGTCTCTCCCCCACTTGTCCTAACACTAGTTATCGCTCCATCATACATATTTTTAACTACGTCAATGGTTCACAAAAAAAATAAAAAAAGAAAGAAAGAAGTATCTGGTCGGGTGTTGCGTATGGTCAAGTTTTAATTTCTAATACTAAGTTCACTACTTTGTATTAAATATCAAATTATAATTTGTGTTTCACTCACCACATTGTCAAGTTACTATCGAAATTGGCACTTGGGTGTGAATCCAAAACTGTGGTGCCTACCCAAATCAAAATTAACACTTGAAGAGTGAGTACGAATTTTGTGGATTTGACATAGATCCTACACCTACCTTGTGTTAATGTGTGTATCTTGGGGCAAATTGAAGAGCCCTAGAATCCATGCTTCACTAACATAATTGATTTTGTTCACTCTTGCTAGCGCTTCATTTGAATACTTTGTTGGGGTGAGTGAGAACCATTTGATAAATGCAGTTGAAAGTAATATTTTGTAATATTAGCTTTGCAAGCTATTATTTTGTGGTTTATCTATGTTTCCCATCTCAGTATAACCTTGGCTGAAAAATAACTAATTACTCCCTACCTTAATAAACGGAGGTTGGAAAGTTGAAAACTATTATCTTTTTAATGGCGCTTTCCTGTTCATAAATGACCTTGTGTAAGAGAATGATGCAGCAAATGCAAAGTTAGTCTCACTAACATCTTCTGAAAGTGAAGCAAAACTAAAAGGTGTCATCTTAAGCATTTTCATGATCTTGTTTCTACTATGAAGTAGACTATTGTGGTTGAGAGGAAATCATTCGATTTTGTGGATGAATATGTGGGCAATGCTCATGGATTACGGACGCCGGGAAGCTTTCTCGGCGTTCATAAAGTTTTAAACGAGTGTTATGCCCTGGTTTTGCAAGGCTATAGATCAGGCTGGCCGGGAGATAAACCTCCCGTCTTTCGTTCGATTGAAGGATGATGGCAACTGGTAAATTATTATTAAGGAGGGGTAAACATGCAAGGAAAATTGCTGAAAATCTTGGAGGTTCTCTGCAACAATAAGGAGTTCATCATTATCATTCTGGATGGGAATGATAGTTTTGATTGGGAGAACATCTTAGATGTATTGCGCCATTCCTTCAAGGGTGCGGCTTAATTCCATGGTAATGATCACGCCCCCACCTAGGCATCCTTCCTTCCTCTGGGGTATGTGCCTGGTCCGTTGGCTAGTTGGACTCAGTTACCGGTATCGAAGGTGAAGGTGTTTTATCATGAAAGGGATTGGACGATTTGGTTCTGTAGGCCAGAGGACGAGGTGTGGTCCTGTGTGGTGGTGTGCTATAAGAATTACTTGGATGTTTCTTGAGAGAATGTGACCGATGACATTTACTCCAGTTTCAGTTTGGCCTCCCCATTGGAGTGGGTCCCTATAGACTCTGACCAATTGTTTTTTGATCATGTGCAAAGGAGGCAGTTGACCTCTACAATTGGGGTGCTCTGGACTCAGTCCTAGGGGCCCCTGAGTTCCTTCGCTAGAGTCTTGATCTGTTCGCCATTCGATATGGTAGCCTCTTCAAAAGAAGGTGGATTAAGGTTCGGTGTCTTCCTGTCCACCTTTGGAGTCCAGAGATAGTTGATGCAATTGGAAAAATCTGTGGAGGGCTCTAGTCAGTGGACCCAAAATTGTCCATATGCGAGGGACTTCGGTGGGTGCGGTTAGAGCTAGAGGAAGGCAATCTTTGTTGTATTCCCTACCAGGTGGTGGTTGTTGACCAAGGGAAATATTTTCTGGTTACGATTTCTATCGAAGGGTATTGTTTTGCAGATTTTTGTAGTAATTGGTTTCAGGGGACTGTTGAGGTGCAGGCTTTTCTTTCAGTCAATTATGGTAAGGGGTTGTGTGCTCCGCTTTCGGAGCTCAGCCTAAGGGTTGGCTATCGTTTAGCCTCTTAGCTGAATTTGAATTTCGAAAAGTTTGTCAGTGGATCTGTTGAATCAGGGAGAATGGAGTGTGGCAGGTCAATTGATGATTCTGGTATTGTGTGGGCGAGAAGGAACGGTGAAGGTGTGGCGGTGGAGTCGATGGGGGTTGTGAGGATTGATTCGGATGGGTCATAGTGTGAGTGTAGGGAGATAGGGGTTGATTCAGTGGGCTTTGTTGCTGTGTCGCAAGACCTATCGGTTGGTAAGGGGGATGTGTGGGGCAGGAGGCAAATGATAGGATGGCTGAGGAGGGTGTGCCTCATTTGGTGGGTGAGTTGGGTATTGTTAATCGGATGGCTGAGTTGGGGGTGTTCATAATCCCCACTTGAAGATGATGAATGGTGGGAAAGATGTTTCTTTGCCCCAAAACCCGTTTGATGTGCTATAGGTGGACAATCAGGGGCTTAGTGGCTCAGTTTTTGGTCAAGAGTGATTGTGGCATGGATTTGATGGTAGGCCTCCTGAGGCCCATATGGGTGATAGGAGGCACAATAGTATTATTAGACGTACTAATTTGTTAGTGAACCCTATGGGTCACCCTATTTCGGAGGGCCTTTCGGCCCAACCCAATTCAATTAAGGTTCCGCCATTTTGGGCTTCGTTCCGATCGGTTCATTGTACCTCTATGAATTCCTCTTCCTTGGAGAAGGGATTCAAGCTAGTAAGCCCTATGCGACGGGTGGTGAGTTTAGGGATGCTGTGAATAGGTATGGCTTTTAGTCTGTAGATGATAGGGGATTTTGATTGATAGGGTCTGATGACTTTATTGGTGATGCTCGGAAACAATGGGTGGGGAAGGAGTGTGAGGATGGTCTTGGTCAAACTAATTGTCAAGATTTGCAGAGGGCTTTGACTGCTACCATAGGGGACTAGGGTGAGGTCTCGGGCACTTCTCGAAGGTGTCAAAAGTTTCTTTTGGTGGTGCCAGAAGCAATTGACTCGATGTCCGTGGAGCAACATGGTGCAGTGGCAACATCTGAATCTTCCTGGTGCTCAGAGGTCTTTAACTCAATTGATTGTACGAAAAGTCTACCTCCGATAGAGGTTGAGCGGTTGTTCTATAATCTTAGGGATGAAGGAGTGGTGGAAAGATGGAGTGATGCGGTGACTAGCCATCTTTTCCTTGGGGATGCTAGCTAGGGGAGGGGTGTTGTTATTGTAGATGCTAGTTGTGGGCCGAGTAGGGGGGAGGTGTATGGTATTGAGTGTACCCATACTTCACCATAACAAGTCTGAATCTCTCAAACCAAGCCTCCGGTGATTGTTGTAGGCTGTATAAAGCCTTCTTCAATCGACACACTTTTCCTTTTCCTTCAGGAAGGCGAAAACCAGGCTAAAGCTGCATAAAGACTTTTTTTTCTAAATCTCCATTTATGAAGGCATATTTTACATCGAACTGGTAGCCATCTCTATGTGGTAGCAAGGGAAATAAGCACTCTAACAGAGTGCATCTTGGCCACAAGTGTGAACGTCTCTTGATAGTCAATACCATACATCTGGGTGTAACCCTTAGCAACAAGTTTGGCCTTATACCGTTCTATGGTACCATCAACTTTTTATTTAACAATGAAACACCCACTTACAGCCAATTGGTTATTTTCCTCTAGGAAGATTAACCATTTCCCATGTATGATTTTTCTCAGAAGCTCTCATTTTCTCCTCCATTGCAGCCTTCCAATGAGATTGTGAAATAGCCTCTGACACACTACGAAGAATAGGCTCTGAAGACAAAACAGAGGAAAAAATACAAAAAGATGGAGACAAGTGGTTTAGTGAAACAAAGTCAGAGATAGGATGCTGGGTACAGGACCTCACACCCTTGCGAATAACAATGAGAATATTAGATTCATTAAGTAAAGAAACCGAAGGAAAGAGAATTGAAGGTGGAGCAATACCCGATCCAGGAGAAGGATCCAATGAGGCCTCTTGACCAGGAGCTTGAGAATGTGGCTTATCCTTTTCCTGTTGCTTTCCTCTCCTTGATTACACCTTCAACTCTTTCTCCCCCTTGTCACCAACATCATTAGGGACACTAACACCACCACAATCAAAGAAGTGTGAAAGAACAAGAACAGGCTAGGGAGGTCCAGAAGACATCTCTTCTCCACCAATATTCTCTCACTGAAGAAAAGTCTTCTGGGAAGAAAAAAAAGGAATATCCTAAAAAAAGGTGACATCCTTAGACACAAGATGTCTTCTAGTGCCAGGATGATAACATTTATATTCCTTTTGTATTGCGGCATAACCAAGAAAGATGCACTTGAGTGCTTTAGGTTCCAATTTATTTATGATCAGATTTGGGGATATGAATAAAGCAAATACAACCAAAGGTCTTAGGAGGAAGAGGAAATAGAGCCAAATAAGGTGAAAGAAGTTCAAGGGGAGTTTTATACTGAAGAACCCGAGAGGGCATGCGGTTCATTAAGAAAACTGCAGTCTGTAAAGCCTCAGACCAGAAAGTCTTTGAAACATGCATTGTAAACATAAGTGCCCTAGTGATTTTAAGCAAGTGACGATTTTTTATTTCAGCTACATCATTTTGCTCAGGTTTGCCAAGACATGTAGTCTGGTGAACAATACCAGATTCATCAAAAAAAGAAGAAAGGCCACCAGAGAGATACTCTCCCCCATTATCTGAACGAAAGATACGAATTTTGGCATCGAACTGTGTGGAAACCATATGAACAAATGATTTAACAGCAGAGAAGACATCACTCTTTGTTTTTAACAAATATACCCACGTAGTTCTACTGTAATCATCAACGAATGTAACAAAGTAATGAAAGCCAAACAAAGAGACCGTAGGGGAAGGCCCCCAAACATCAGAATGCACAGTATTAAAAGGAACCAAACTTCTTTTATTACTAATGGGTAAACAGTGCGACAATGTTTTGCAAGTTCACAAGGTTCACAATGCAACTGAGAAGAAGAACGAAATAAATGAACTGCGCATCAAAGTAGACACTTGTTGGACTTGTGAAATAACTAGAGAGGAAGTATCCAACAAATACAAGCAGTCTCTCTCAAACCCCCGGCCAATCATCGTCCTCGTCTCCAAATCCTGAAAAACACAATGAGAGGGAAGGAAGGTAACACTGCAGTTAAGAGATTTGGTGATGTGACTAATAGACAAAAGATTGAGAGAAAAATTGGAAACATGAAAAACTGAGGATAGATGCATGGAATGAGTAGCAATAATGTCTCATTTACCAGCAATGGAGGAATAAGATCCATCAACAATATGAACCTTATTCCTCCCTGAACAGACATGATAAGTAGAAAATAAATAAGACATACCAGTCATATGATGGGATGCTCCATAATCTATGACCCAGTAGCTGGAGGGAGCAGAAAGAGACACATTAAGAGTAGAGGCAGAGGTACCTAAGTAAGCAAATGTGGAGGTGGAGACTATAGGAGGAGGATCCAAAGAGGCAACAAACCGGCGAAATGCCTCAACCTCCTTACAAGACAAGATCCCATTCGATGTAAGAGTAGGAGTAGGAGCATAAGGTGCTGATGGAGCCATGGAAAGCACTGAGATAGCGGAATGAGCATTGGAGTGATTGCTACTAAAACGCCCGCCGCCTTTCCCCCGAGGAAAAGAACAGCCCTGGAAATTAGGAGGACGACCATGAAGATTGTATCTTTGGTATGTCTACTACGCCCACAATGCTCACATTTCAGTCTATCACGGTCATCCGGAATACTACCAAACCAACCACCTCGACCACAGCTATAACCCCCGTGACCACCTCGCTGGGAAGGGGAAACCAAGGCTGATCTCTCTACCTGAGAAGGCTGTAACATTGTACGATGTCGTTTTTCTTCACGGTTGAGATAAGCATACACTTCATTCAGGGATGGAAGGGGAACTTTACCAAGAATATTAACTCTCAATTGTTCATACTCTGGATTCAAACCAACCAACAACTCATAAATCCGAAACTCTTCAACATGTTGGGCATATGCAGTAATATCTTCTTTACATTTAGGCCTGAATGCAAGGTAGTGATCCATCTCCTCCCATATTTCTTTGAGAGAAAAATGATACACTGCTAAGGGAAGATCTCCTTCTTGTAACTGAGAAATGCTCTGTTTCAATTCATACACCTTTGCAGTATTACCCATTTTTTAATAAGTTTTGGCAATTGAATCCTAGATTTTCTTTGCAGTCTTAAAAAGTATAAAAAGTAAATAATGACGACTTATCTTTGGTTTCATGGAGTGTAAAAGCTAAGACATGACTATGGCATTCTCAGTTTTCCACTTTCAATACTTCGAATCAGTAACACTTGGAATAACCATCTCATCAAGTATATATGTTTCTTTGTCCTTGCCACTAATGTAAAGAAGTGTTGACTGAGACCAAGCCAAATAATTTGTCCCATCAAACCGTATTGTGGTAATCAATGCATTAAGGACTTCAGAAGTATTATTGCCACCACTAGAATCAACATTCCTAGAAGGGTTAGAGGTTTCACTTTCTTCAGACATGTTTGTAACTCAATACCTCTAACAAAACTCGACATAGCTACCCGACAAGTTTGATTCCACTTAGTATCACCCAAGTATAGGTCTACACTGCCTATAGGTTCCCACCAACACACAAACACTTATCAAACAACACTTGTGATATCACTCACCACAAGATACAAGGCTGGACAACCTTTAATGATGGGTCTGGGAGCCCAGATCAGCACCAGAACACTCTTGAAGGGCCAACCATCACAACCAACAATCGTGAGCAATCACAAAGGTGGATCAACAAGGTTCCAACAACATCCGAACCAAAAACCATATTTTTTGAATTAAAAAATCACCAAAAAAAGTGAAAAATAATGTCAAGTATCAAACATAGGAGGAGAAAAACACTCACAGACACCTCAATTCCTAACCAAATCAATCCAAACCAATTTTAAATGATTCTCCACTAAAAAACAACCAATCCACAAGCAAACAACTCCCAAAAAATTTCTTGGCCTGATCGTATTGATCGTTTTTGTCAAAACTGGGAATTTTCGACTTCTTCAAAAACCTGTTTGAAAAACACTCTTCCAAGCATTAAAAAAATTAGGAAAAATCACCACATTTCCTAATAAATCATTCCGAACCAGATCCCCCAATTTTTTAGGTTTGACGTCGTACGACATTGCTGACGTCAGCAGTGTTCTTTGCTGTTCTTCGTCGTCTCTCAATCCCAAATCAAAAATCTTTGGCTTTGATACCAAGTTGGAATATCTCGTATGATTTAATTAAGATTTAGGTGCATACAAGAGAGAGGGAAAGAAGAAGAGAGGTGAGAGAGAGTAGTGAAGAATCGTGTGTTACGTTATTCCTAATCACGCATTAAACCTTTATTATATATGGTTGATATACCGTATACACAATATATACAGTATGTGTGCAATACAAGAGTGAATACTTCTACATCATGCATTAATCAGTATCAAAGTGAAGGTCCTTACAATGGTTTAGAACTTTCCTACAAGATTTTAATTAAAGATGGTTTTTGAAGTTAGAACTAGGTTTACTCTCTCCCATCTGGGAATGTAATCACAGTTCTAGCCAATGACAAATATGATGAAAATTTCACTCCTTAAAAGTGTCGTGGAGAAGCTCCTACAAAATGCTGAAGACCGACATTATTGTTCTTTACTATATAGAAGATTTTATTGTCTAGTTCGAAAAGAGGCATTATATGGATGGTGCTGATTGTAAGGTTGTCCCTATGAAAGATTATAAGGTGGTTTTTGGAAAGCATTTATGATGAATGTAGGGATAGTTATAATGAGTAGATAAATATCTTGCAAATTTTCATGTATGGTCAGTGTTACCCACTTAGACAAAAGCCGAAGTAGCCTACTCCTGGGATTTCTTAACCTTATGATTGGAATTTTGGTATCAAGAAAGATGTGTTAGATGAAGCCACTGAAGGCGATAAACCTAATGTACCCACCATGGAACCTCATGATGAACAACCATTTGAGGCGAGAAAAGAAAATGAAAGGGAAGATACTGTAGGTGTATAGTTGTATGCTTGTACATAGTAATGAGGGTATAATGGGAAGTAGGTGATATACTTGTAAATACCCTTCATTATACATGTATTTGTATATTTGATAAATACTTAATGAATGTGTATGGTAGAGGTATTACCTTTACACAAATTCCCCCAAAATTCTCCTTCTACTTCTCCTTTTACTTCTTCTTCTCTTTCTCAAAAACCCTATCCTAATACCATACTTCAAGTTGGTATCAAAGCCAGGAGACGAAGCAAGGAGTTGCAGGTTATTGGCTGACGTCATCAGGCTGTATGGATGACATCACCATCCGTACGAACCCAATAGGTCAGTGACGAAAACCCTTGTTTTTGGTAGATTAAAATGTTTAATGTTTGTTGCCTTAATATATGATTTGGGTTGAAAAAGGAGTCCGACCCCAAATAGTTGGGATAAGGCTGTTTTTTGTTGTTGTTGTTGGGTTGAAAAAGGAGTGCATTCTATATTTTTTTGAGTTTTTTTTTGTGATTTTCGAAAAAGAGGGTTTTACCACCCAGATATGAGTTTTTTGCTCGATTTGCTCAACTCAGAGTGTTTCTCTTTGATTCCTTCAAAAGGATAGATCGTTTTTTTCACTAGGAATCTATAGGATCAAGTCTCATCCTCTTTGGTTACGATTTAAGGGACTTCTTGCGTTTTTTTGAAGCTACTGTTCATGTTTCCATAATGTAACGACAGTCATTCCCTCTCTTGATTCGTATGAAATGCATGGATAGCATATACATTCTGTGTTGATGACGACAAACCTCCCCTCTATCATAGTTGATGGATGCTTGTGCTGCTCCTTAGAGTTGGAATGCCTTCTTGTGAATATGAGTGTCGTCTGTGTGCTAGGGACTTATGCAAGTTCTAGCCATTACAGGTATAGTGCAGTACCATGAAGTGAATTGTATGTTTATGTGATTCAGCAAGTTTGCAGAGCTCGTATTGCTTCAAGTGGAGTGTTGGTGTGTGTTTTGTACCTAGTAGTATTGGGATTTCATTACCATGTCAGAAATCAGTGAGACTGTTGCTACACAGCCTCAAACAATATCTACGTCAACCTCTTAAGACATGGGAACAGTTGTTCATGATTCATCTAGTGTTCAAATTGCCACTGTGAAGTTAGATGACACTAACTATCTTGCTTAGGCGTAATCTGCCAAGTGGTCCATCACTGGAAGAGGCAAATGGGGGTACATCTCTGGTGAAACCATTGCCCCCAATCCGGCTGATCCAGCCTATCAGAAGTAGAAAGTTGAAGATGCCTTGGTTGTCTCCTGGTTGCTTCACTCTATGCAGCCCGATATCAGTAATACCTATTTCTTCCTTCAGTCTTCCAAGGAAATTTAGGATGCCTTAAGAGAAGACCTATTCGGAAGTTGGTCATCTTGCTCGATTCTATGAGTTGCGTCATAAAGTTTGGCAACAAAGGCAGGGGGAACAATCAATCTCAGCATATTATACTATTCTTCGCTGTATTTGGCAAGAGATTGATTACTATGAGGCACTTTTAGCTCTTTGTCCCACAAATGTTACTACCTTTTGTCAGTCCATTGAGAAGAATTGAGTGTTTGAACTTCTAGTTGGTCTTAACCCAGAGTTTGAGCAAGTCAGAAGTCAGCTTTTAGGTCGTGAGATTCTACCATCGCTTTTTGGCCCCTTGTGCTCCTTTCACTAAACAATTAGCTCTTGCCTCTGTCTTTCATCGTGGAGGGAGATGAGGTGGTGGCCGTGGTACAGGTCGTGGTCCGTTCATTAGCTCTGAGGATAGAGACAAACTTCGGTGTGATCATTGCGGTCGTTCTCGTTATTCCAAGGACACTTGTAAGGATTTACATGGAAAGCCTCAGCGTGGAGCATTTTCGGGTGGCAGAGGAGGTGGCAAATCTGGTGGTCACTCTGGTGCATATGTTGTGACTCCAAAGACTCAACCTGCAGTTCCTCAGTTTGTGCCAGCTGATCCACCTTCTAGTACCACATTCAGTAGAGCTGAGATGGAGACCATCCGACGGTTGATGACACAATTAGATTCTTCTTCTAAGGCCACCCCCACATCTTTAGTGGCGTTTGCAAGTACACCAGTCTCAGCCTTCAATGCCTCTGAGTCTACTCCTAGACATCCTTAGATTATTGACTCAGGGGCGTCTCACCACATGACTGGTATGTCTAGTTTTTTTTCTACCTACCATGTTTGTTCTGGTCGTGACAAGGTTCGTATTGTTGATGATTCATTGTCATCTGTTATTGGCACTAGAGATATTTCTATTACTTCCTCCATATTTCTATTACTTCCTCCATGTATCTTTCATCTGTCTTTCATGTTCCAAATTTCAGCTTAATCTTGTTTCTGTTAGTCACTTGACAAAGTCCATGAACTGTAGCATCATTTTTTTTCCTTTTCATTGTGTCTTTCAGGACCTGACGACAAGGCAGATGATTGGTAGAGGACATGGGGATCAGGGACTCTACTTGATGGATGACAGCTTGCACATTGCTTCTTCTGCAAACCATATTTGTTCTTCTGCTAGTGTTGTCTCTACCAAGGCTCAATTGTTACAGTGACACCATCATTTAGGCCACATTTCTTTTTCTTTATTGCATCATTTGTTTCTTGTTTTATGTTCTGTTGTTTTTGCTTCAGACTTTTATTGTGAAACATGTAAATTTGCAAAACATTGTCGATCTTCTTACCCTGTTAGTTCAAGTAAATGTTCATCTCCTTTTGATATTGTGCATTCTAAAGTTTGGGGGTCTACTCCTGTTACTTCTTTATTTGGTTTTCGTTACTTTGTGACTTTTATTGATGAATTTTCTTGTGGCACATGGGTATATTTACTAAAATCATAACAAGATGTGTTTTTTTTATTGTTTTTTAGCAGTTTCACAAAATGATTGATACACAATTTAATGCAAAAGTTAAAATCCTTCGCACTGATAATGGAGGAGAGTACACTTCTCATACCTTCTCTGTTTATCTCTCTCATCATGGTATCCTTCACCAAACCATCTATCCAATTACACCTGAACAAAATGGGGTGGCTGAAAGGAAGAATCGTCATCTGTTAGAGATCACTTGTGCCTTGTAATTTCATGTGCAAGTACCTAAGGTTTTCTGGGTAGATGCTCTTCAGGCTGCTGCATATTTGATGCATAACATGCCTTCGCGTGTCCTTGGTTTTAGAGCTCCCAAGGATTTACTTCCTGGATCTTTTGTTTTCTCTCTTCCTCCCAAAGTTTTTGGCTGTGTATGTTATGTTCACATTCCTAAGTCTCAACGGTCTAAGTTGGATCCTAAAGCTCTCAAGTGTATCTTTCTTTGTTATGTCCCTAGTCAAAAAGGGTATAAGTGTTATCATCCTCCCACATGACGTCGTCTTGTTTCTATGGATGTCACGTTCCATGAATCTATTCCTTGTTTTTCAGGCAGCCTCATCTTCAGGGGAAGAGTACTAGCAATGAAGATGAGCAGTCTCTCCCTTTACCAAATCCAGTTCCCCCATATTTTTTTTATCATGTTGGTGGTGGTCATAGCCAGGGGGAGGAGATATCAAATGTAGCTCCTAAGGAGAAGGACTTCTCACAAGTGTATTCGAGAATGAAGGAGGTTCCAATCCAAGACTCTCATGTTCCTCTCCCAAATCAGTCCTCTCCAGGTGATGATTCTAACCTTCCAATTGCACTTCGTAAAGGAACTGGATCTTATATTCAACATCTCATTGCTCAGTATGTGTACTATGATACTTTGTCTCCTTCCTTTAGAGCATTTACAACTTCATTATTCTCTGTTTCTATTCCTACTAGTATATCACGGGCTCTTTCCCAGCCATAGTGGAGAGCAGCAATGGAAGAGGAAATGAAGGCCCTTGAAAAAAACCGGACTTGGAATATAGTTGATTTGCCTAAAGGAAAGGAACCAGTTTCTTAGTGAAGCTTCAGCTAGATGGTACTATAAAAAGGTATAAGGCTAGACTAGTAGCTAAGGAATATACTCAGACGTATGGTATAAATTACTAGGAGACCTTTGCTCTAGTAGCAAAAATGAATTCTATCAGAGTCTTAATTTCAGTTGTTGCAAATCAAGGGTGACCGCTTGTTCAGTTAGATGTGAAGAATGTTTTTCTTCATGGAGATTTGGAAGAGGAGGTGTATATGCATCCTCCACCAGGTTTTCAACTTGCGTCTGTAAAGGGGAAGGTTTGTCGTTTTCAAAAGGCCTTGTATGGCCTAAAGTAGTCTCCAAGAGCTTAGTTCGAGAGATTCAATGGAGCCATGCTCAAGTTTGGTTATGCTTAGTGCTAAGCAGACCACACTTTCTTTGTTAAGCACAGTAGTGGAAAGACAACTGCCCTTATTGTGTATGTGGATGATATAGTGATGACTAGGAATGATCCAGTAGAGATTTCCAACCTGAAACTCTTCCTTGGAAAGGAGTTTGAAATGAAGGATCTTGGTCCATTACATTATTTCATTGGCATAGAGGTTGCATGCTCCAAGAAGGGTATTTTTCTATCTGAGCGAAAGTATGTGTTGGATCTTTTACAAGAAATAGGTCTATTGGGTTATAGACAGTGTGAGACTCCAATAGCCAAACCATCATCTTCATGAAGATGTAGGTGAGCAACTTATTGATGACGGTCGATATCAACGATTGGTGGGCCGCCTCATTTATCTTTCTCTGACTAAACCAGACATCTCCTATGCTGTTGGAGTTGTTAGTTAGTTTATGCACGCCCCCACAACTAAACATCTTGAAGTTGTCTACCGTGTACTTCGTTACTTGAAGAAATATCCAAGCATGGGACTGTTGTATACCAGGAGTGGTAATCTCAAGGTTGAAGCATTCACAGATGTTGATTGGGTTGGCTCAATGATGGATAGACGGTCTACCTCCGGCTATTGTACTTTTGTGGAGGTAACCTTGTCACTTGGTGAAGCAAGAAGCAGCCAGTAGTGGCATGATCCAATGCAGAAGCTGAATTCAAGTCTATGGCTCATGATATATGTGAGCTTCTATGGTCTTCTACGGGAACTAGGCTTTGTTCTCCATGGTCCAATGAATCTGTATTGCGACAATAAGGCGGTCATAAGTATTGCCCATAATCCAGTTCTACATGACCACATGAAGCATATAGAAGTTGACTGTCATTTTATCAAGGAAAAAATTCAGTCGGGACAGATTTGTATTCCATTTGTCAAGACAGAAGACCAACTTGTAGATTTGTTTACCAAAGGGCTCAATGGACCCTCATTCTCTAGAATTGTTAGCAAGCTTGGTATGCACAATATATACAAACCAGCTTAAGGG
>JAOXJP010132973.1:0-13552 GCA_025762735.1 Platanus orientalis | reverse complement strand
CTCCATTTTAGGCTCTTTTGCTTGAATTATTCATTTCCTATTCCATTTAAATAAAGTGAAGAAAATTAAGATAAGAATTAATAAAACAAAAAGAAAACAAGTAAAAAATAAAGACTAAAGGATATGAAATGATGATAAAATATAAGCAAATCAGTAAGGTCGTACCATCTTTCGGAGTTGGAGAAGTATAGTCGAAACCGTCACTTGCGTATCTTTGTACCATACATTGGAATCGTGCACCACAATCCCGTAAGTAGGCAACTTTGAACCATTTTTAGGCGTTATGCACCACTAGTCCACCAGTGCGTAACTTCTTACCATTTGTTGGGGTTGTGCACCACAAGCACCCATATGCATAACTTAGTACCCTTTATAGGAGTTGTGCACCACAATGTCTGCGGAACGTTTTACCTTATTTAGGAGTTATGCACCATAGGCACATACATTAACAATTTCGTAACTTACTTTAGAGTTGTTCAATGTATTCTCTCCCATTGGTAAGGTCGTACCATCTTTCGAAGTTCTGCACCACAAGCCAAAATGTGAATAACTTCAGACCATTGGAAGGAGTTGTGCACTACAGGCCCACACGTGCATAACTTTGTTCCAAATTCTCGAGAAGTATAGTGGAAACCGTCACTTCCGTTACATTGTACCTTACTTTGGAATTGTGCAACACAGTCCCGCACGTACGTAACTTTGAACCAGTTTTTGGGGTTATGAACAACGACTCCACCAGTGCGTAATTTGTACCATTTGTTGGGGTTGTGCACCACAAGCACCCACGTGCATAACTTCGTACCCTTCATAAGAGTTGTGCACCCCAACATCTACAGAACGTTTTACCATATTTAGGAGTTATGGACCATATGAGCATACATTAAAAATTTTGTAACTTACTTTAGAGTTGTTCTATGTATTCTCTCCCATCGGCAAGGTCGTGCCATCTTTTGGAGTTCTCCACCACAAGCCAAAACGTGTATAACTTCAAAACATGTCAATGAGTTGTGCACTATAGGCCCACATGTGCATAACTTTGTTCCACTTTTAAATGCTTTGCACCATAACCCCACACTTGCTTAACTTTGTACCTCACCCAGAAATTCTGCCCCATGAGCCCTCATGTGTGTAAATTTGTACGAACTAAAGGAGTTGTACACCACTACTCCTAATGTGTGTTATTTCATACCATTTGTTCGTGTTGTGTGCCACAATCCCCCACGTACATAACTTCGAACCTTTTATAGTGGTTGTGCACCCCAACCCCAACCCACATGTGCTGGAATTTTTACCCTATGGTCGAGTTATTCACCATAGGTGCGTACATTCATAATTTTGTTACTTTAGAATTGATCAATGTATTCCCTCCCATTGATAAGGTCATACCAACTTTTAGAGTTCTGCACCATAAGCCAAAATGTGCATAACTTTGGTCCATTCAAAAGAGTTGTGCACTGTAGGAACACACGTGCATAACGATGTTCCAAATTCGGGAGAAATACAACCGAAACCCTCACTTGCATTACTTTGTACCTTTCGTTGTAATTGTGCACCACAATCCCGCAAATACACTACTTTGAACCATTATTATGAGTTGTGCACCATTAGTCCACCATTGCGTAACTTTTTACCATTTGTTGGGGTTGTGCACCACAATCCCCCAACTGCATAAATTCGTACCCTTTATAGGAGTTGTGCACCCCAATGTCTGTGGAACTTTTTCCTTATTTAGGAGTGATGCACCACAAGTGCATACATTAACAATTTTGTAACGTACTTTGGAGTTGTTCATTGTATTCTCTCCCATCGTTAAGGTCGTACCACCTTTCAGAGTTCTGCACCACAAGCCAAAACATGCTTAACTTCGGACCATTCGAAAGAGTTGTGCACTACTGGCCCACACGTGTATAATTTTGTATGAAATTCGGGAGAAGTACAATAGAAGCCGTCACTTTCATAAATTTGTACCTTACTTTGGAATTATGTTCTATAACCCCGTAAGTACGCCACTTTGGACCATTTTTAGGCGTTGTGCACCACTAGTAAACCAGTGCATAACTTCGTGCCATTTGTTGTGGTTATGTGCGACAAGCCCGCACGGGCATAACTTCATACCCTTTATTGGATTTGTGCACCCCAACAGCTGCCTCACTTTTTACCTTATGTAGGAGTTATGCACCATAGGCATATAAATTAATAATTTCATAACTTACTTTGAAGTTGTTCAATGTATTCTCTCCCATTGGTAAGGTCATACCATCTTTCGAAGTTCTGCACCACAAGCCAAAATGTGAATAACTTCAAACCATTGGAAGGAGTTGTGCACTACAGGCCCACACGTGCATAACTTTGTTCCAAATTCTCGAGAAGTAAAGCGGAAACCGTCACTTGCACAACATTGTACCTTACTTTGGAATTGTGCAACACAGTCCCACACGTACGCAACTTTGAACCAATTTTTGGGGTTGTGGACAACTAGTCCACCAGTGCGTAACTTTGTACCATTTGTTGGGGTTATGCACCATAAGCACCCACATGCATAACTTCGTACCCTTCATAAGAGTTGTGCACCCTAACGTATACGAAACGTTTTACCATATTTAGGAGTTATGCACCATATGAGCATACATTAAAAACTTCGTAACTTACTTTAGACTTGTTCTATGTATTCTCTCCCATCGGCAAGGTCGTACCATATTTCGGAGTTCTGCACCACAAGCTAAAACATGTATAACTTTCAAACTTGTCAATGAGTTGTGCACTACAGGCCCACATGTGCATCACTTTATACCATTTTTAAATGCTTTGACCCATAGCCCCACATTTGCTTAACTTTGTACCTCACCCAGAAATTCTGCTCCACGAGCCCTCATGTGTGTAACTTTGTACGAACTAAAGGAGTTGTACACCACTACTCCTAATGTGTGTTATTTCGTACCATTTGTTGGTGTTGTGCACCACAATCCACCACGTACATAACTTCGAACCTTTTATAGTGGTTATGCACCCCAACCCACACGTGCGGGAATTTTTACCCTATGGTCTAGTTATTCACCATAGGTGCGTACATTCATAATTTCGTTACTTACTTTAGAATTGATCAATATATTCCCCCCCATTGATAATGTCGTACCAACTTTTGGAGTTCTGCACCACAAGCCAAAATGTGCATAACTTTGGTCTATTCGAAAGACTTGTGCACTATAGGAATACACGTGCATAACGATGTTCCAAATTCGGGAAAAATACAACCGAAACCCTCACTTGCATTACTTTGTACCTTCCATTGTAATTGTGCACCACAATCCAGCATTTACACTACTTTGAACTATTATTAGGAGTTGTGCACCATAATCCCCCAACTGCATAAATTTGTACCCTTTTATAGCAGTTGTGCTCCCCAACGTCTGCAGAACCTTTTCCATATTTAGGAGTGATGCACCATAAGCGCATACATTAACAATTTCGTAACTTACTTTGGAGTTGTTCATTGTATTCTCTCCCATCAATAAGGTCCTACCACCTTTCAGAGTTCTGCACCACAAGCCAAAACATGCTTAACTTCAAACCATTCGAAAGAGTTGTGCACTACTGGCCCACACGTGTATTACTTTGTACGAAATTCGAGAGAAATACAGTAGAAGCCATCACTTTCGTAACTTTGTACCTTACTTTGGAATTGTGTACTATAACCCCATAAGTATGCAACTTTGGACCATTTTTAGGCATTGTGTAGCACTAGTAAACTAGTGCGTAACTTCGTGCCATTTGTTGGGGTTATGCGCCGCAAGCCCGCACAGGCATAACTTCGTACTCTTTATTGGATTTGTGCACCCCAATGGCTACGTCACCTTTTACCTTATATAGGAGTTATGCACCATAGGCGTATACATCAATAATTTCGTAACTTTAGAGTTGTTCAATGTATTCTCTCCCATTGATAAAGTCGTACCATCTTTTGGAGTTTTGCACCAAAAACCAAAACGTTCATAACATCGGACCACTCAAAAGAGTTGTGCACTATAGGCCCACCCATGCATAACTTTGTTCCAAATTCTCGAGAAGTATAGCGGAAACCGTCACTTGCGTAACATTGTACCATACTTTGGAATTGTGGATCACAATCCTACAAGTAGGCAACTTTATACCATTTTTAGGCGTTGTGCACCACTAGTCATCCAGTGCGTAACTTCCTACCATTTGTTGGGGTTGTGCACCACAAGTCCCACAAGCATAACTTAGCACCCTTCATAGGAGTTGTGCACCCCAAAGTCTGCAGAACTTTTTTCCATATTTAGGAGTTATGCACCAGAAGCGCATAAATTAACAATTTTGTAACTTACTTTAGAGTTGTCCATTGTATTCTCTCCCATCGGTAAGTTCGTACCTTCTTTCGGAGCTCTGCACCACAAGGCAAAACGTACATAACTTCGGACCATTCAAAGGGGTTGTGCACTACAGGCCCACACATGCATAACTTTGTACCAAATTTGGGAGAAGTACAGCAGAAACAGTCACTTACATAACTTAGTACCTTACTTTGGAATTGTGTACTACAACCCTGTAAGTACGCAACTTTGGACCATTTTTAGGCGTGGTGCACCACTAGTAAACCAGTGCGTAACTTCGTACCATTTGTTGGGGTTGTGCGCCACAAGCCTGCACATGCATAGCTTTGTACGAAATTCAGGAGAAGTACAGCAGAAACCGTCACCTGCGTAACTTTGTACCTTACTTTGGAATTATGCACCACAATCCTGCTAGTACATAACTTTGAACCATTTTTAGGAGTTGTGCGCCACTAGTCCACCAGTGCGTCACTTCGTACCATTTGTTGGGGTTGTGCACCATAATCCCCAATGTGCATAACTTCGTACCCTTTATAAGAGTTCTCCACCCCAACGTTTGTGGAACTTTTTACATTATTTAGGTGTTATGCACCATAGGCGCATACATTAATAATTTCGTCACTTACATTAGAGTTGTTCAATGTATTCTCTCCCATTGGTAAGGTCGTACCATCTTTCGGAGTTCTGCACCACAAGCCAAATCGTGTAGAACTTCGCACCATGTCAATGAGTTGTGCACTACAGGCCCACATGTGCATAAATTTATACCATTTTTAAAAGTTTTGCAACAGAACCCCACACTTGCTTAACATTGTACCTCACTTAGAAATTCTACTCCACAAGCCCTCATGTGCGTAACTTTGTACCAATTTTAAGAGTTGTGCACCACTACTCCACATGTGTGTAATTTCATACCATTTGTTAATGTTGTGCACCACAATCCCCCAGGCACTTAACTTCAAACCTTTTATAGTTGTTGTGCACCCAACACGTGCTGGAATTTTTATCCTATGAAAGAATTATTCACTATAGGCGCATACATTCATAATTTCGTAACTTACTTTAGAGTTGTTCAATTTATTCTCTCCCATTGATAAGGTCGTACCATCTTTTGGAGTTTTGCATCACAAGCCAAAACATGGATAAATTCGGACCATTTAAAAGAGTTGTGCACTACAGTCCCACATGTGCATAACTTTGTACCAAATTCACGAGAAGTATAGCGAAAACTGTCACTTGCGTAACATTGTACCTTACTTTGGAATTGTGCAACACAGTCCCGCACGTACGGAACTTTGAACCAGTTTTTGGGGCTGTGGACAACTAGTCCACTAGTGCGTAACTTTGTACGATTTGTTGGGGTTATGCACCACAAGCCCCCATGTGCATAACTTCGTACCCTTCATAAGAGTTGTGCACTCCAACACGTCTACGGAACTTTTTAACATACTTAGGAGTTATGCACCATATGAGCATACAGTAAAAATTTCGTAACTTACTTTAGAGTTGTTCTATGTATTCTCTCCCATCATCAAGGCCGTACCATCTTTTAGAGCTCTGCACCACAAGCCAAAATGTGTATAACTTTGAACCTTGTCAATGAGTTGTGCACAACAGGCCCACATGTGCATAACTTTATACCATTTTTAAATGCTTTGCACCATAACCCCACACTTGCTTAACTTTGAACCTCACCCAGAAATTCTGCTCCACGAGCCCTCATGTGCATAACTTTCTACAAATTTTAGGAGTTGTACACCACTACTCCTAATGTGTGTTATTTTGTACCATTTGTTGGTGTTGTGCACCACAATCCCCCACGTATATAACTTTGAACCTTTTATAGTGGTTGTGCACCCCAACCCACACGTGCTAGAATTTTTACCCTATGATCAAATTACTCACCATAAGTGCATTCATAATTTCGTTACTTACTTTTGAATTGATCAATGTATTCCCTCCCATTGATAAGGTCGTACCATCTTTTGGAGTTCTGCACCACAAGCCAAAACGTGCATAACTTCGGACCATTCGAAAGAGTTGTCCACTATAGGAACACACGTGCATAACGATGTTCCAAATTCAGGAGAAGTACAGCTGAAACCGTCACTTGCGTTACTTTGTACCTTCCGTTATAATTGTGCACCACAATCCCACAAGTACAGAACTTTGAACCATTATTAGAAGTTGTGTGCCACTAGTCCACCATTGCATAACTTCGTACCTTTTGTTGGGGTTATGCACCACAATCCCCGACCTGCATAACTTCGTACCCTTTATAGGCATTGTGCACCCCAACGTCTGCGGAACTTTTTCTTTATTTAGGAGTGATGCACCATAAGCGCATACATTAACAATTTCGTAACTTACTTTGGAGTTGTTCATTGTATTCTCTACCATCAGTAAGGTCGTACCACCTTTCGGAGTTCTACACCACAAGCCAAAACGTGCTTAACTTCGGACCATTTGAAAGAGTTGTGCACTACTGGCCCACACGTGCATTACTTTGTATGAAATTTGAGAGAAGTACTGCAGAAGTCGTCACTTTCGTAACTTTGTACCTTACTTTAGAATTGCGTACTACAACCCCGTAAGTACACTACTTTAGACCATTTTTAGGCGTTGTGCACCACTAGTAAACCAGTGCATAACTGTGCCATTTGTTGGGGTTGTCCGCCACAAGCCCGCACGTGCATAACTTCATACCCTTTATTGGATTTGTGCACCCTAATGGCTGCGTCACTTTTTACCTATGTAGGAGTTATGCACCATAGGCATATACATTAATAATTTCGTAACTTACTTTAGAGTTGTTCAATGTATTCTCTCCCACTGAAAAAGTTGTCCAATCCTTTGGAGTTTTTCACCACATGCCAAAACATGCATAACTTCGGACCATTCGAAAGAGTACACTACAGGCCCACATGTGCATAATTTGGTACCAAATTCTCGAGAAGTACATCGAAAACCATCATTTGCGAAACATTGTACCTTACTTTGGAATTGTGTACCATAATCCCACAAGTACGCTACTTTGAACCATTTTTAGGCATTGTGCACCACTAGTCCACTAGGGCATAACATCGTACCATTTGTCGGGGTTGTGCACCACAATCCCCACGTGCATAACTTCATACCCTTTATAGGAGTTGTCCACCCCAACGTCTGCAGAACTTTTTACCTTATTTAGGAATTATGCACCATAAGCGCATACGTTAACAATTTTGTAACTTACTTTAAAGTTGTTCAATGTATTCTCTCCCATTGGTAAGGTCGTACCATCTTTTGGAGTTCTGCACCACAAGCCAAAACGCGCATAACTTCCGACCATTTGAAAGAGTTGTGCACTACATGCCCACACGTGCATAACTTTGTACCAAATTCGGGAGAAGTACAATAGAAACCGTCACTTGCTTAAATTTGTACCTTATGTTGGAATTGTGTACTACAACCCTGCAAGTACACAACTTTGGACCATTTTTAGGCATTGTGCACCACTACTAAACCAGTGCGTAACTTCGTACCATTTGTTGAGGTTGTGCGCCACAAGCCCGCACGTGCAGACCTTTGTACCCTTTATAGGATTTGCGCACCCCAACGGCTGTGTAACTTTTACCTTATGTATGAGTTATGCACCATAGGCGTATACATTAATAATTTTGCAACTTACTTTAGAGTTGTTCAATATATTCTCTCCCATTGGTAAGGTTGTACGATCTTTTGGAGTTTTGCACCCCAAGCCGAAACATACGTAACTTTGGACCATTCGAAACAGTTGTGAACTACAGGCCCACACATGCATAACTTTGGACCAAATTCTTGAGAAGTATCGTGGAAATCGTCATTTGCGTAACATTGTACCTTACTTTGAAATTGTGCACCACAATCCCACAAGTACGCTACTTTGAACCATTTTTAGGCATTGTGCACCACTAGTCCACTAGTGTGTAACTTCGTACCAGTTGTTGGGGTTGTACACCACAATCCCCAATGTGCATAACTTCGTACCCTTTATAGGAGTTATGCACTTCAACGTCTACAGAACTTTTTACCTTATTTAGGAGTTATGCACCATAGGCGCATACATTAATAATCTCATAACTTACTTTAGAGTTGTTCAATGTATTCCCTCCCATCGGTAAGGTCGTACCATTTTTCATAGTTTTGCACCACAAGCCAAAACGTGCATAACTTTGGACCATTCGAAGGAGTTCTGCACTATAGGCCCACACGTGCATAACGTTGTTCTAAATTCAGGAGAAGTACAGCCAAAACTGTCACTTGCGTAAGTTTGTACATTACTTTGGAATTGTGCACCACAATCCTGCAAGTACTCAACTTTGAACCATTTTTAGGCATTATGCACCACTAGTCCACCAGTGTGTAACTTCGTACCTTTTGTTGGGGTTGTGAACCACAAGCACCCACGTGCATAACTTCGTGGCCTTTATAGGAGTTGTGTACCCCAACGTCTACATAACTTTTTACCTCATTTAGAAGTTATGCTCCATAGGCGCATACATTAATAATTTCGTAACTTACTTTAGAGTTGTACAATGTCTTCTCTCCAATCAGTAAGGCCGTACCATCTTTCGGAGGGCTGCACCACAAGCCAAAACGTGTATAACTTCGGATCATGTCAATAAGTTGTGCACTATAGGCCCACATGTGCATAACTTTATACCATTTTTAAAAGTTTTGTACCATAACCCCACACTTGCTTAACTTTGTACCTCACTTAGAAACCTGCTCCACAAGCCCTCATATGCGTAACTTTGTACCAATTTTAGGAGTTGTGCACCACTACTCCATATGTGTGTAATTTCGTACCATTTGTTGATGTTGTGCACCACAATCCTCGGCGTACTCAACTTCGAACCTTTTATAGTGGTTGTGCACTCCAACCCACACGTGCTGGAATTTTTATCCTATGAAAGAGTTATTCACCATAGGCACATACATTCATAATTTTGTAACTTACTTTACCTTTCGTTCAATGTATTATCTTCCATTGATAAGATTGTACCATCTTTTGTGCAACACAAGCCAAAACGTGCATAACTTTGGACCATTCAAAAGAGTTGTGCACTACAGGCCCACACATGCATAACTTCGTACCAAATTCTAGAGAAGTACAGCGGAAACTGTCACTTGTATAACATTGTACCTTACTTTGGAATTGTGCACCACAATGCCACAAGTACGCAACTTTGAACCATTTTTAGGCCTTGTGCACCATTAGTCCGGCAGTGCATAACTTCTTACTATTTGTTGGGGTTATGCACCACAAGCCCCCACGTGCATAACTTCGCACTCTTTATAGGAGTTGTGCACCCCAACGTCTGCAGAACTTTTTACCTCATTTAGGAGTTATGCACAATAGGCACATACATTAAAAATGTTGTAACTTACTTTAGAGTTGTTCAATGTATTCTCTCTGATCTGTAAGATTGTACCATCTTTTCGAGTTCTGCACCACAAGCCAAACCATGCATAACTTTAGACCATTTGAATGAGTTGTGCACTACAGGCCCACATGTGAATAGTTTATACCATTTTTCGAAGTTTTGCACCATAACCCCACACTTCCTTAACTTTGTACCTCACTTATAAATTCTGCACCACAAGCCCTCATGCGTATAACTTTGTACCAATTTTAGCAGTTGTCCACCACTACTCCACATGTGTGTAATTTGATACCATCTATTGGTGTTGTGCGCCACAATCCCCCATGTACTTAACTTTGAACCTTTTATAGTGGTTGTGCACCAACCCACACGTGATGAAATTTTTACTTTATTTAGGTGTTATGCACCATAGAAGCATACATTCATAATTTCGTAACTTAGTTTGAGTTTTTCAATGTATTCTCTCCCATTGATAAGGTTGTGTACGATCATTTGGAGTTCTGCACTACAAGCAAAAACATGCATACCTTCGGACCATTCGAAAGAGTTGTGCACTACTAGCCCACACGTGCATAACTCTGTACGAAATTCGGGAGAAGTATAGCAGTAACCGTCACTTGCATAACTTTGTTCCTTACTTTGGAATTTTGCACCATAATCCCGCAAGTACAGAACTTTGAACCATTTTTAGGCATTGTGCACCACTAGTCCACCAGTGCGTCACTTTGTACCATTTGTTGTGGTTGTCCACCACAATCCCCCATGTGCATAACTTCGCACCCTTTATAGGAGTTCTGTAACCCAATGTCCTCGCAACTTTTACCTTATTTAGGAGTTATGCACCATAAGCGCATACATTAACAATTTCATAACTTACTTTAGAGTTGTTGAATGTATTCTCTCCCATCGGTAAGGTCGTACCATCTTTCAGAGTTTTGCACCACAAACCAAAATGTGCATAACTTCGGACCATTTGAAAGAGTTGTACACTATAGGCCCACATGTGCATAACGTTGTTCTAAGTTCGGGAGAAGTAAAACCGAAACCGTCATGTGCGTAACTTTGTACCTTACAATGGAATTGTGCACCACAATCGCACAAGTATGCAAGTTTGAACCATTTTTAGGTATTTTGCACTGATGGTCCACCAGTGCATAACTACGTACCTTTTGTTGGAGTTGTGCACCACAAGCCCCCACGTGCATAACTTTGCACCCTTTATAGGAGTTGTGCAACCCAACGTCTGTGGAACATTTTACCTTATTTAGGAGTTATCCACCATAAGCGCATACCTTAACAATTTCGTAACTTACTTTAGAGTTGTTCTATGTATTCTCTCCCATTGGTAAGGTCATACCATCTTTCAAAGTTCTGCACCACAAGCCAAAACATGCAAAATTTTGGACCATTCGAAAGAATTGTGCACTACAGGCCCACACGTGCATAACTTTGTACCAAATTCGGGAGAAGTATAACAGAAACCATCACTTGCGTAACTTTGTACCTTACATTGGAATTCTGTACTACAACCTTGGAAGTACGCAACTTTAGACCATTTTTAGCTGTTGTGCACCACTAGTAAACCAGTCCGTAACTTCGTACCATTTGTTGGGGTTAGGCGCCACAAGCCCCCATGTGCATAACTTCGTACCCTTTATAGGATTTGTGCACCCCAATGGCTGCAGAACTTTTTACCACATGTAAGAGTAATGCACCATAGGCACATACGTTCATAATTTTGTAACTTACTTTAGAGTTGTTCAATGTATTCTCTCCTATTGATAAGGTTGTACCGTCTTTTGGAGTTTTGCACCACAAGCCAAAACATGTAGAACTTTGGACCATTCGGAAGAGTTGTGAACTACAGGCCCACACGTGCATAACTTTGTACCGAATTCTCAAGAAGTACAGTGAAAATCGTCATTTACTTAACATTGTACCTTACTTTGGAATTGTGCACCATAATCCTGCAAGTACGCAACTTTGAACCATTTTTAGGCATTGTGCACCACTTGTCCACTAGTGCGTAACTTCGAACCATTTGTTCAGGTTGTGCACCACAATCACCCACGTGCATAACTTCGTACCCTTTATAGTAGTTGTGCACCCCAACATTTGCAGAACTTTTTACCTTATTTTGGATTTATGCACCATAGGCGCATACATTAATAATTTCGTAACTTACTTTAGAGTTGTTCAATGTATTCTCTCCCATCGGTAAGGTCGCACCATCTTCTGGAGTTTTGCACCACAAGCCAAAATGTTCATTCTTCGGACCATTCGAAAGAGTTGTACACTACAGTAACGTTGTTCCTAATTCGGGAGAAGTACAGCATTAACTGTCACTTGCATAACTTTGTACCTTACTTTGGAATTGTGCACCACAATCCTGCAAGTACACAACTTTGAACTTTTTTTAGGCATTGTGCACCACTACTCCACCAATGCGTCACTTCGTACCATTTGTTGGGGTTGTGCACTGTCCCCACATGCATAACTTCATACCCTTTATTGGATTTGTGCACCCCAACTGCACCACAAGCAAAAACATGCATAACTTTGGACCATTCGAATGAGTTGTGCACTATAAGCCCACATGTGCATAACTTTATACCATTTTTAGAAGTTTTGCACCATAGCTCCACACTTGCTTAGCTTTGTACCTCACTTATAAAGTCTACTCTACAAGCCCTCATGTGCATAACTTTGTACCAATTTTAGGAGTTGTGCACCACTACTCCACATGTGTGTAATTTCGTACCATTTGTTGGTGTTGTGCGCCACATTCCCGCACGTACTTAACTTCAAACCTTTTATAGTGGTTGTGCACCCCAACTCACACGTGCTGAAAATTTTACCCTATTTTTGAGTTATGCACCATAGGCGTAAACATTCATAATTTTGTGACTTACTTTAGAGTTGTGTAATGTATTCTCTCTCCCATTGGTAAGGTTGTACAATCTTTTGGAGTTCTACACCACAAGCAAAAATGTGCTTAACTTCGGACCATTCGAAAGAGTTGTGCACTACTAGCCCACACGTGTATAACTTTGTATGAAATTTGGGAGAAGTACAGTAGTAACCATCATTTGTGTAACTTTGTACCTTACTTTGGAATTGTGGACCACAATCCCGCAAGTACACAACTTTGAACCATTTTTAGGTGTTGTGCACCACTAGTCAACCAGTGCGTCACTTCGTACCATTTGTTGGGTTTGTGCACCACAATCCCCCACGCGCATAACTTTGTACCCTTTATAAGGGTTGTGTAGCACAACATTTGTGGGACTTTTTTCCTTATTTAGGAGTTATGCACCATAGGCACATACATTAATAATTTCATAACTTACTTTAGAGTTGTACAATGTGTTCCCTCCCATCGGTAAGGTTGTACCATCTTTCGTAGTTCTACACCACAAGCCAAAACGTGTATAACTTCGGACCATGTGAAGCCATTCACATTAAATATAAGTATGACTAATTAATTAATTATTTAATATTAATTTGTTATTCCATCATTACATGTATTTATTTTTTCATATGGGTAATTATTTGATCTTATGAGATGAGATAGGTGGTCCTCAGGAAACATAGTAAGATGTTAATTACATTAGAATGTGTGGAGAGATCTAATAATCCAATTCTTGTAGACCTGAAACTTTACAACTGTGGGTGATGCTTGACACATTACTTATGGTGCTACTATATATAGAGCTGCCATATGATGGAGTGATGTAATCTCAGTCACTAGAGTGAGAATCTAAGCTTACATGTGGTTGCATTATATAAATGCAA
>JAOXJP010132962.1:0-13553 GCA_025762735.1 Platanus orientalis | reverse complement strand
TTGCCCTCTTGTTGTAGTCTTTGGGGATTTCTCATCCATTTTCTCTCTTTAATGAAATTTGACTTATAAAAAAAAAACAGTGTTTAAATTGAGGCTTAAATCTGGAGCTGTATATCACGGTTTTAGATGTACCGGTTTGATGGGAAAAAAGGGACAGAACTCAGAACCAACAGAGAACCGATTTCTGGAACTCTTTACGACAGAGATTTATGTTGCAGGGAGGATGATTTCAGGCAGATATAAAAGATAAAGCCTGTGTTATGATTACAGATCAGTAAAACAGCCAGAGGACTGGGTTTATATATGCTGCATGTTTCCACACTGAGGGGTATTGATTTCCAGATTACCAAATCAGCAGAGAAATCTCTCCTATAGGTACCGCAAGGCTAAAAATTACTGAAACTTTTGTTTCTTGATTGAAAACAGCAAAGGGAAGTGGTTGGGTTTAGCCACAGGCTAGGGGAGAGGTTCTTGATGGGTTCTGAAAAGTAATAAAGGGACAAAAATATGAGGTAGATAGGTTTTAATCAAGGGGATTCAAAAAAACAATCCAGAAAAGGGTTTGAAGATGGTTCCTTGAGATTCTTTAATAGAGAAACAGCAAGTAAAAGAACAAAGAAGAATAAAGAAGAAGCATAGATGAGAAGACTACCTGGTTCTTTAAGAGGAAAACCCTACCCCTCAAGATTCCAGCTCTACGCATCCCACTTATAGTCCATGGAATCCCACCATGGAGGAACCCAATCGTGGGTTAGAGATTGCAGCCAAATCGTTGAAAGCAAAACCTTGAAATCTTAATTTATTCCATCATAATCTCAAGTACAAATTGTGTATCCCTCTTATAGACCCCCGAATTCAAAATAAAAGAAATTGCTATTTTTAGAAACCTAGACAATAAGGACTCTTACCTAAAGAGTTCCTAAATAACACTTTCTAAAAAGAAAAACATAAGCTTAAAACCGCCAAAAACATGGCTCTAATAAAGTAGTCGACCAGCACTTATTTTAAATATAAGAGGTGCTGCCTAAAAAGCCCTAAAACAAAAACCAGAATGACATTCTTGCTCCTCTAATAACTCATTAAACATTAAATAAAAGCATAAAATCACTCCCAAAGACTCCCAATCAGCAACATAAGTTCAACATGAGTCAAGAACATATGCCCCTCCATGATGTCCACGTGTGGGTCCCACTTGGACTTCAATAAAACATCAGGATTGGAGTTGCACCAGTTTATTGCCCCCAAGGATGGAGTTGCACAAGCCAAAAAACTGGAGGCCCCATACCTTCGTGTGATATGGAGTCACACACTCAAACCACAAGAAAGCCAAAGATTGAAATTGTGATATGATTCAATATTCAATTCCTTATTTCTCAGTGACATATTAGGACTCATATTCAAAGAGAATAGATACTCAAAAAGAAAAAGGAACTCAACACAACTCCTTTTGACAACTTTTAGAGACACTAAAGACTATCCTATAAATAATAAAACTTCAAATTTTACACAAACAAGAAGTTTCTTTAAAAAAGAAAAGAAAAGAAAATTAACTCAATATAACTCCTTAAATAGGGGTTCCAACAGGTCCCCGTACCAAGTCCATAATACAGTCTGAATTCCCTCAATAACGTCAAAATCACATTATATTAGGCTCATTAGATAGATAATGAAATAAGCTTTCTACTGATTCCAAAATTAAGAGACTGAACACCTCTTGAGGGATAAGTAACCATAAGAGAAGTGATGGACTTGAGACCCACGTTGCATGGGTATTGATCCCATGCTTCACATCCCATAATAATGCATTCATTTTCTTGAGCTGTCTTCCACACTTTGGTGGTTGCCGTCTGCATCGGAAATGACAAACTGAAAGCATCATCATTGCTTGTTCCATGTGCGTGCGCACGCACGTGCGTGCATGTGTGTGTGTGGAGAGAGAGAGAGAGAGAGAGAGAGAGAAATCTGGATTTTTAAGGAGGGAAAAGAAATAAAACTTCTATATACATAGATACAATTTTTATATGCATGATAGCTCTTGTGCACAGACTAAGAACTTTGTACAGATCAATTTCCCTGTTGGAGAAAATAGAAATGAAATCTAAAAATAGGATTTACAAAGACTGTTTGAGTTTTCACTTTTTCCAATAAATGTTTCAAACTCCTAATTTTCTGGATAACACGGAGAAAAGAAATGATGGTATAATAGAAAAGGGATCTAAGATTATGGATTTACTAAGACTACTTGAGCTTTCACTTTCTTTTAATCAATGTGTATAAAACTCCTCATTTTCTGCAAAGCACTGAGAGAAGAAATGATGGCATTTCCAAATAGAAAGGGCACACAGATAATGATACAAAAGAATGCTTGGATGATGAAAGATGGACTGCAAGGAAATACCAAGGCAACAGACTAGGAGCTAGACTTATTCCAGAGGGATAACCTAGCCTACGTCCTTGATACCATCAACCAAGAGAAAAAGAGATTTTCATTGAGTAAATAAATTGCATGGATACCATTTCTGATAAAATAATAATAATAATAATTGCATATATACAATTCAATTAGAACTATAAGAACTGACCTTCTCAGAAGCAGAATTTTTAATATCTTTGACACAAAGTTTCCTTCTTAAGCCATCTTGTCACATCAAATATATTTCCAATGGTACTAAACTCCTTAGGCTGAACATATGTTGCATCAATAAAATAATACTACATGAAAAATTTTAAAATGCATAATGTATATACATTTTTTTTCAGTTGGTAAGCATTGAAAATGTATTAGGAAGAACCAGTAAGCAAAAAAAATGGTAAGCATTAAGAATGCATTCAGAAGAAAATGGAATCAAAAGATTGACATACAAGGAATGCCAATATTCACCACCCTGGCCAATGAGTTAGCACTCTTACAAATAGGACCATCAAAATCTACATGCGTATGTACAATTGTCCATACTTAGAACATATGTTGTTGGGAGAGTGTTCATCGTATGCTTCTTTTCATCTTCTATAATTGTTAAAGGCATGAATAAGTCTAAAGTTATAGGAGCAATGAAACATGATGGCAAACCTGGCAGTTGTGGCCAGAGAGTTCAGTTGCCGTCCCAGCTAGAAGGTTGTACAATAGCAACTCATTAGGTGCCTGTATACATAATCACTCTCATTCTTAGATTGAACACATGGCATTCCAATTATCAAAAGCCAAACATAAGTGTGTGTGTGTGAAGTGTGAGAGAGAGAGAGAGGGGGGAAGGAAGAGCTTTCAGCTGGAATTAGGCACACAACATTAGAATATGATTAATAAATATTTAGGTGCATTAACATATACCAAGATCATAATTTATTCTTATTAAAAAAAAAAAAAATTGATCACATTCTACGATTCAAACCTCAAAGCAATACTCACTTCATTGGAGCTGCAAACTAGTTGACCAAGTCCATCAGGATGAAACCTTACATCTAAAACCTTTTGAACGCCTTGCTGAAATCCATTCATAAGATGAAATCACTAATGATTGCTAAGTAGTACCATAAACAAAATGCATGTTACAAAAATAGTAACGATACAGGTTGACGAAAATTCCATAGCACTGAAATGAAAATAACATGATAAATGACAATCAGCTTGTTCCACACAAATGAACAAGGCTAGCCATTCTGCAGAAAGTGCATTTTGGATATTTCTACCTCTTCTGCTACCAGTGTCCCAAAAACCTCCAAATGCAACAACTGTAAATCAATCAACCTTACTAGTACAAGAACATAGTTTCCCAATGAACACTTAAGCACTAATTTTCTCTCTTTTGTTTTCTGTCCAACAAGAAACATAACATAAAGAAGAAAGAAAACTACATAGGGTAAAAGAGGAAAAGAATCCCAAGAATCATAGTAGTTCTAATAATATCTCAATACCTTACCCAACTAAAGTGGTATGGCCATGGACCTTTTTGAGGACCCACAACTTAAATGTTTAGGCACAATTCCATTAAACAAATAAGGGGGCTTGTGAAGTTCTCAGTTATAATTTTGAGACTTTCCAAGAGAGTAACCACTCAAGGCCCTTTTTGCATTTTTATGGCAATAAGACACCATCAATTCAAATATATAAGAATGAATCATTTGAGCCTACTTTGAGCCAGTATTTTTGGCACATAAAACCTTAGACCAAAGACTAATGATGCCCACGACAAGCTCATTCCACAAAACTGTGGGCCAAACAATTTGATGTAACAGCCATGGCATGGCTTGACAAGCATCAACCTCTATGGAACTCCAACCAAAAGAGGGGTGCACGAGGTTGCTTGGCCATGGGCCTAACACAGGTCCATCTTTGGAAACCACCTGTTGGTGGGTGTAGTTGCATGTAATCATAAGAACAAATGTGTCCCTTTTGTTTCTTTTATATATAACAAAATACATTGTTCCGTGAAAACCTTACACATGATTCAACATTTTCAAAACTTCTCTTCATTCTTTCTTCTTCATTCTCTTCTTCCTTTTCACCATAAACGAGACTGTTTTCTACTTTGGTATCAGTGCAGGACATCAATCAACATCAGAGAAATCACCAAGGTTAGGAGAATACTGCATCTTTTATTCTAACCAAGAGGATTGTTGACATCACCTAGTGATAATTGCTTAAAATTGTATTATTCTTTTATTTATAATAGGCATTATTGCATTTATTTTGTGTATTTTTACATTTATATTAAATTATGTGTTTTCTTTTGAAGGAACTCAAGAAAAACCCAATCGGATATTGAAGCCCATTAGCAAAGCTTACCCATGGAGATAGTCAAAAGATAATGAGGATCAACACCAACCAATTTAATCAAGTGAAAATCAAGCATCCAAAGGAATTCAAGGGATCAAGATTAATAGAGAAGGATGATGGAAGATTGGACTAGCTCAAGCATGTGTCAATCAAGTCAAAATCGTGTGGGACCCGGATGAAATAAAAAGAAAGTTTTGAGTCACTCGAAGTACTTAGGCCATAACTTTCAACTCACAACTCGGATTAAAGCAACTCCGATGGCATTGGAAAGAAGATTCAAAGATCTACAATTTCATATTTCACAATAGATCCCAAATTCGAACGATTTGAGGGTTCAAAAATATAAGACAAGTTTGTGCAAATTTGAAAAGTAGGGAAATTAGAAAGTTTGAGAATCTTTTGGGCCAATGACTACTTTTTCTTTATAAAATGGGAGCCACAATGAACGGAAATATCACTTCTTCTCCTCTTTTTTCTTCTTATTTTTTAGGTTTTAGTTTCTTCCTCGTGGCTTTCGTTGTGAAGATGATGGGCTAAAGGCTTAACTAAGGTCAGAGGTGAAGTTTGGTAATTTGTAATTTTATTTTGGGTCGATTACTGAGGTTTAATATGATAATTGTTTTAATTGAATGGTTTATTTTATTTTTTGTTCACTGTTCAAATCTATATAATTTCTTTGATTCATTATGATTTCTGAATACATTGAATGCTTAGAAAATCTATAGGACTTGTTAACAAAATACATAGTTGTTTACAACATTCAATAATGCAATAATCTTCTTATAAAAAATTTTATTAAGGTTTTAACAGTGTGATCTTCCTGTTAGATAGAATCTTCATTCGATCATAACTATGATATGTTGATCCAAAATAAGTTATAAACTATTAAATGAATCCTTGAAACCTTATTTCTCTTTGTACACACCTGAAATTGGCACAAATTACAAATAAGGACTTATACCCACACAAATCCATATAAAAGGCCTTAAAGCCACACATGGGCCCTACGTCAATAAATCAGGCCCAATTGAATGGATAAGTCCATTAGGCCTAGTATGGGTTTTTAAACAATGACCCATAAGACCACCAAACCCACATGTCTCAGCCCATTAGCAGGCCCAAACAGCTTGCATGGGACTCGCATGAGAGATTTGAATAAAATCAAATCTAGATTCTCTTGGGTAAAAAGGGAAAGTTATGCCACTCATGGAAAACAAATAATTCCATAAATTACACTTATCTCCAAACAAGGAAGGTGCAACCACTCTTTTAAACTAAAAGGGGTAAGAATATCCAATCAACACCTAATCTAGGGTTTGGCAAGATTCTAACCCTAAGGCTATAAAAACACTCATTTCATATAAACATAAGACTTTTGGTAAAAGACTTCAAGCAATAAGTTGTAGAGAGAAGAAGGTTCTACAGCATCACCATAGCTCTCCAAAGACTTGAAGACTAAAGGCATACTTTCAAATCTCTCCATCAACCATATTCGTTGCTAGAGAGAAGAAGACTTCTTGCATCTCAGAAACACACCATAAATTCGGCCCTGAAAGCAAGATTCACAGTGTTTCTCTCCTTTTCGGATCAAGCGCGAAGCCCCGGGAAGAAGTGATTCTCCTGCAATCAAACACCATCACCACCTGAAGCTAAGAAACACGCCATTAGGCCTTTGGATTCCATCAAAGAGAATTAGAAGTTTTACTCTTTTGTCAGAGAGTGTAAAATCAAAGAGTTGTATTCCATTCATTTAATCAAAATATTCATTTATTGAATTTGTTACATACTTTTGTGTTGCGAATTTACACATGAAATTTGTGTCTACACTCTTTATTACTGTTTTTTTTTTATCACTTTACTTTGGCTTCCATACTACAATGTAGAAACACCTAAATCAAATCTCTTTTCTTTTCTATTTCTCTTATTTCATAATCTATGTTTTTGTTACGTAAGTCAATCCTTATGGATTCAACCTTGTGCAGAACTACAACACTTGTATACTTGCAAGTAAGACAACCCTAAATTTTTTACTCATTAATTTGGATCATTAGTTTAGGCGTAACACATGGCTATACAGATGAAGTCAGAATTCTTACAGACACCTAAAACCCTAAGGTAAGGGGATGATACTAGGTGACAATGCACATTTTTCTGAGTATGATATATACTTCAGAATCTTGTGAAGAGGCTATGATGTTGTTTTGCCCAGTTGAATGATTTAGAGAAAAATAATCAGATTTTGATCAATCTCATGTTTGAATCTTATCAACAGCAACCCTAGTTTAAAAATCACCATGGCGAAATTGAATGGTACCAATTACCTGAGTGGGCACAATCTACATGACTTTATATTCCTAGAAAAGGGAATAGAAAGAAGCGAAGCTCAGAACGAAAAAAAAGGGGGAGGTCTAGTGGAGTAGGGGCTCAAAAGAAAATTAAAGGGATCAAGATTGGGATTATGTTATAGAATGTGAGGGGTCTGGGAAGGAAGGAGAAGAGGATAATGGTGAAAGAAATGCATAGAAAGCATGTTGCTAAGGTGGTATAGATTCAACAACAACAAACAGCCTTATCCCAACTATTTGGGGTCAGCTACACGAATCCTGTTCCGTCATTCCGCTCTGTTTAGGGCCAGGTAAAAAAAAGACACCAAATTCAAAAATACATCATGTGTCAATAATGGCACACCTTTGGAGCTCTGTGTCAACACAGAATAATTCTCCTTTTTTTGAGTGCTACACTTGGTTTTTTGGATTTTTTTAAAGATAGTTGCAATGTTGCATATCCCACCCAAAGAAAACAGTTATACTCATGACTTCATCCCTTGATTCTACTGCATTCCTGGTTCTTCTGGTTCACAGTTTAGAGATTTTGGCAGGTGCAGCGGTGCTTTCTTTAATGCTTATACTGTGAGTCAGAAGGACCGAATGATTCTAAACTTGGGTTTAAAACTGCAGTTGGTATTAGCATGGCAAGGCTCTAGGTGCTTCCTTAGATAGGAATTGGGTTTGTCGCATTTGCTGAATTCTGAATCTTTTGGTCCATGGTGATCATATGTATAGGTTTGTGCTTTGTGCCTTTATTACAATCAAATGCAGTCTTGTTGGGAGCAATTGCCTACTTGAGGGGTTATACTGTTTTAAGGCACCAGCTCTCACCTTCTAGCAGCACATTGTTGATGTTTTCTCTCTAAATTATGATTTCATATACTTTAAACTCTTTCATGTATTTGAGATTTATTCGCAATCTCTTAGCTTCAGGTTTTATACAGGTACATAAGCATATAACAGCCATCTATATTGCTGCTTTGAGATATTCTGTCCCTGCTTTACGGTGCATTACTTAATGCATTGAATTATGAGCACACACACAAAAAAAGGGGGTTATGTTATATAAACTATTTATTCCATGATCATTCATCAAAAAAAATGTTATATAAACTATTTATTCCATGATCATTTTCACTTGAAAAAAAAAAAACTTAGCATGATTTTTTCTTTTTTACTTTTGCCACCTGTTGTTTATTGCTGTAAGATTGTTAATTCTATTAATCCTAGTTATAACTTTCTTTTCCTTGCATGATAAAAGAGGCTATATGGATGTTGAAGCAAAATGGAACTGTTTCTAAGCAATGCCAAACTCAAAGTTTCTGTCTCTGTCTCTGTATTTATTTATTCACATAATGGAAGTAATACACAACTCTATGTGAGGAATGGTAGTATAATTCTTACATATGTTGGAAATATATTACAACTATACTCACCAAATAAAACTACTAAATATATTACAACCCTGTCACAGAATTCAAATTTAAATTCTGTGACAGGGTTGCTAAAGAGAATAATGGAGGGGTGCTTGAGAACTTTGCAGAAGTTGAGAAATGCACAGAACATGGCTAGAGGAAGCACCTCCAAAACAGACCTCCTAAGATAATGCCACCCATCAACAAATTTTTCTTAGAGACAAAATGGAAGGATGCCATGATTCAGTCGCATGAGCCAACCTGTCGACCTGTCCCCTCCCCTTTTATTTTTTAGGTTAGTTTTAGGTAATCCCAACCTAGTTTGAGTCAAGCATGAGCTAAGGTTTGGGCATCTTCCAACTCAAACCCAGCAAAGGCTTTATTTTTTTATTTTTTTTTACTAACTTGTATAATCAAATGTTTGAGCTATTTTTATTGATGTAGGCCAACTCCAATTCCATTTCCATTGAATTTTATCCCAAAAAGGAAAAATGGAAATTCTTCAGTTTAAGCCCTTCCATTTTATTGTACGTCCAAAGAACAGATTTGAATCCAGTGGTTTTCAATTCCTCACAATTAAATTCCACAGGTCAACTCCAATCCCACAAATACTAATGCAGCCTAAGTAAAAACAGATGGTATTTTCTCCACTTGATATCTTAAGTTGACATACATTTGTACTTTTTAACGTCAGGGGTTCATAGATCATGTATGGGAACAAATGCAATAAAACACACGGGGAGATGCAAAAATGGCAAAACATAAGGGCACATGTGCAAAATGTCTTTAAAAAGGAAAATGGAAGAGAGAACAAGAGATATAGGCTGCAAACATTCAAGACTTTTAATGAAGACCATTGGTTGGTGCAACCCAAAACCCAGTACTACTCCACTGGATAGAACCTGATCCTGACCCAAAATCCAAATATGCCATACCAAATCAGCCCCATTATGGGCGGGCCAGGTCACCCATTTAACCTGCTCCATTACCATCTTTATTGTTGGGTGTTATTTGGGAACCGCTTAAAATTTACAATTTTGGCTTTTTTGCAACCCTAAACTGAACTTTCTTGCAAACAGAGAACCTGCTGTGTGTTGTTTGTGGGTCTTTTTTATTTTTAAACCTAATAGAAACCATGTTCTTATATGGTCTTGTATTTTGTCATGACAGTGCTTGGGTGGCATCAGTTTTGGAGTATCTCCGATATGTATCGATACCATCTCTTTGTGTCCTTGTTTCAAAATCAAGAAACAAGAGCCACTCCTGTAGCTTTCATGCCCCCTTTTTGTGTTTGTTGAAGGTAAAGAATTTCTTCTTCTGGCTTTGTTGCTGCGGTTAGGAGTTAAAAAGAAACCTTTGTATTTAACAGTCCCTTTTGGTTTGGCACCTTCATTACTTTATTAGGGGAATTCAAGTCTGAATACTCGGACAGTCCTCAAGCACAAGTTTTTATATATGCAACTGCGTAGGGGAGATCTGGACGCAACATTTAACAGCTTCCACATAGAATATATCATTTGAAAGAAGTTCTGATAAGCTCAACTTTATGACTTTTACTCTTTTGGACAGTGGAAAAGTTCCCACGCAAATTTGGGTTTTGGATACCATATAGATAGGATCCATTCTTAGGTGGGTCATGACCCAGTGTACATTTGCCACGTATTAGGATTTTGTGATTGGGGACTGATGAATCTGGATGCGGTGCTGCACATTATACTTGGACATGCTCCACACATTTATAATGGAAATTTATCCAGGTAGCATGCTTGACTGTTAGATTGCAATCCACTTGATACCCATTCATGCACCCTCAATTTGATCTATGGGCTTGAACCCACCCGCACTTTGTTGCTATTACACGATATGCAACCGAGCTGATGGTCTGGCAGCGTCAGTTGAGGGATCTGTGGCATCTGATGTGGCTGATGGTGAGGTAGGCCAGGTAACCTTTGACAGTTCCAACAACAGTTGTCTTATCCATAATTGAGGCAAAATACATGGCAGCCATTGAGGGTGCTAAGGATGTTTTGTTGGTGATACATCGATGTAAAGTATCATTGAATATGAAATTTAATTGTAGATGAAAAGATAAATTTAATGTTCACATTAAGAATAATATAGTTGACATAATGACAAAATCGATTATTACAGAAAACTTCAACCATTGCTTGAATTTGATCAATCTAGTTCATTGTTAAAGATTGGTGGAGTTACTCTTTTCAAGTAGAGTGGAACACTTCAAACAAAAGAAATGTAGAAGTACATCATATATTGGTGTGGTATTAAGGAGCTGTGTCCCACTATAATACAAGACAAAGACAACTATACATGATCATGTAAAGGGCTAAAAATAAAGCCAAAGTCGAGATTTGTCGGTTTTGTCTTTATTTTACAGCAACCATTATATCTTAAGTTATAACTTATTTTAGATTTAAAAGACTCATTTTTTACATGGGAGTCTTGAAGGATGGCTGAGAATAAAATAACCATAATTTTAAATTTTAAAAAAATGAAAAGGAAGTAAAAGCTGTCGGATGGGAGGTTTTTTTTAGGGTTTTCTTCAAGGGTTTGAGAGTGTGGAGAGAAAGGTTGTATAAAGAGAAATGGTGTGGGTCTTTGAGCTTCAAAAATCACACTTCTTTGAATGGATTTGCATTCTCATAGCACAAAAAGGTTTAATCATCTCACATTGCCGAATCACGTAAACCTTAGTATCTCTTATTTTTCCTTGTAATAATTGTTGTGAGGCCCAACAAAACCAAATCCAAGGGTCTTGGCACAGTAATAATCCAATTGCAGTTTGCCCATCTACGTCATTTAGATTTCATTATGATTGTCTTTCATTCGTAGGCTGAACAAGTCCCATAAACTGGTTAATGAAATGAAAGGGATGGTTTTTGAGATAATACTGGACTTCATGAAAATTATATTGTTGATTACATTTTTGTCTATTTTAAACTTGCTCGTTTCTATGGGACACGTAACTAACCAAGGCAGCGTTAAATGATGATTTGTATTAGCAATTACTTGAAAAAGGTTATAGTTTTACTGATTAGTAATTATAACATTATTTTCTCAAGTTATCATTGACCAACCCTCAATTCATTGATTTTGAAAGCTTTTTTCACAAGCTGTAGAACTAGACACATAAAGATGCATATAGACACAACAAATGGTGGTGTAGGAGATGATTCAATGGGGGACGATTTTGGGATGGCAGAAGTTTCCATGCAGCAACTGGGAATGGGATCGAAGTATTTGATCTTTTTTTTCCTTGTAAGATTTTCTTTTCTTTTGTAAAGTATTACAACAACAACTCTTGAAACTATTCTATTTTCAACTATTGATTATTTTAGTTCAATGTGCTAAGTTAATCACATTTTGAATTTGGAAATGTGTTATCGTTGGGTTGGGTTGAATGTTGAACAAAAGCAATAACCAAGATATCAACTACGGATGAATATGGGCATGGATATACATGTTTGTTTTCACAGAGAATAAAAGAAACAAAGCAAATGTCCTGTGATAAAAATGCCTCTGTAGTGTATACGGTGAATTATAAACAGACATGTGTTGTTTTTTAAGGTAAAAGGGCCCAAAAAAGTGCTCTGTTGAAAGAGTAGGTGGTCAATAAAAGACATCAAATTCAAAAAACACATCATGTGTCAATCAATGGCAGGCCTTTAGAGGTCTGTCTCAAAACAGACAACCATTCTCATAAAAGAACATGTTATGATTGTTAATTTAATTTGATATGGTTTGGTATTTCGTGTTGGGTTTTATGATGTGAACTCTAACCTTTAAAGATTTGGTGTGCCCTCCTAAAGTACTCCTAACATGCTCCCAACATGAAATGGAAAGCAGATTTCCCGTAGTCATTTTACTGTAGTGAAACTGAAGCACCAGGGGCATTAGTTGACACGTGGGCGAAAAAAGCGAACCACTGCCAGTTTTTCACTTTTTCCACCCACGTGTCACCCGAGGCTCTAGTGCTTCAGTTTCACTACAGTAAAACGGCTACAAGAAATCCACTTTGCATGAAGTGGGGGCACATCACATCGAGAAGTGATGTACACCCACTCCAAAAATTCTAAATCACTTTTTGACAAGATCACGTTAGGGGCACTTTAAGAGGGTGCACCAAATCCCAGCTGAATGTTGACTGGGTTGATGAAACTAATACTAGGAACCAGAAAGCAAGTGACATGGCGAATTTACAACATCATCTTAGATTGTAGAAATATCCTATCTCGATATCCTTAGATGATGTGCCCAAAGATTGTAATAAAACAGTCCATGCAATGGTGGCTATAGCATCCAAAGAACATATTTCCCTCAAATGGAATGGTTCAAACCTTTCTCAAAGAATTTTTTCTCCTCACTTGAATGAAATTGAGTTAAAGCTCTTTACCAAAATTGAAAAGTGGCGTGGGACCTGATTGAGGAAGAAAAAAATGGATCGTATCATTGGTCAGATACATGTTGGGCTGTCCTATCTATTCTCATTTAAGTTTGGTTTTGGAATATATGGATTTGGTTGTATTACACAATGTTTGCCTAATTACAAATAAATGTCCTTTGTATGGAAGATATTGATTTATTGTCTAGAGCATCTGGTGCTTGATGCTTGAAATTCTGCGTTCAGGGTATTTTAACACACCTGCCTCCAGATGTAAGTATGTTACAAATAGAAATTATTGATCTTTTTAGGTTTTCTATCATTTATTTATTTATTTATTAAAAATAATATACTTTTATAAATTGGCTGCTATGAGATTTAATGTTTTCAAGGTTCTTTCTATTTAAGCACAAGGCCAGTTACTTTTCCCTTCAGGACTGTGACATTGGTAATGTGTTAAATGACAAAGACTGTAGATGTTAGTTTGGGCCTGATATCCTCTGCACCACCCCCTCTGCGACACTCGAGGGCCGAGGCAGAGGGGGGTACGCTTGAGGGCCAAGGCAGAGGGGAGGAATCAATTCACTTTTGGAGTTGTCACTTCACCCCCAAAAAATGAAATGATTGCCCCCTCTGTC
>JAOXJP010132951.1:0-13553 GCA_025762735.1 Platanus orientalis | reverse complement strand
ATATTTACCATAATACCCTCCTTTGACCCATGTGTATTGGCTCAAACACCCTTTGTAAGGCCACATGTCACACACTGCTTGCCAATGGAGTGGTACCTATCCATTGAGATTGGAGATGATTTAAAATCCCTGAGAATCCTTGCCCTTGGATTAGGTGCACGCCTTAATGGGTGCCAACAATGTGCCTGCAACTAGCAGGTGACACGTCAAGTGATTTACACCTTTTTTTTTGGGGGGGGGTTCACTTTTTGATGTGACGTGTTGCCCTCTGGTTGTGGCCATACCATTGGCACCCGTTAAGGGAGCACACATAATCCTTTGGCTTGCCCCTCCTACGTGAAAATCCTGGCTCCGTCCCCGAGTACAATAAACCCAATCAATCAAAACTATTCACCTTCCATATGATTAGTTATGAAGCCCATAAATACCATTAACTAAGTTCAACGAACTTGGACACATACAAAGCAAAGGTTCAGGACAAACTATTGGCATTCCCACACCAAATTATAGGCTGATTATAAAACCCATTAAAATGGGACTCTAAGCCCAGTAAATTATGACTATATAAAGATATCAGTATCTCTTTTATGAACTCATCAAAGAAATGGGAGAAACTCCATTAAAACGGAGTCAAAGAACAAGCAAGGGAGAAGAACACTTCAGAAGAGAAGAAAGTTGCTGAAGATTAAGCTTAACGTGTAAGGCCCAATTCGATATCTACTTCTTCATCATCAACTTCATTTATACTAAACATTGAACAGTTTCTTTGCTTTCCAAAGGTTACTTGATTCTTTGTTTGAGTGGATATCAAAATCCTTGAGCACCTAAATAACCCTTTTCCTAGATCATATCAATAAGGCCACATGCCATCATATATTGTAAGATTCAAAAGTGCGAAATCATGTGCCATAATCCACTAGAGAAAATCAGACTAGTATATTTATTTGTAAGGAGATATCGAAAAATTCTCCATAAAGATTTTATTAAAAGTAAACCTCTGACTTGGGCGCTTAGAGGAAATGATTCTTCTTCATTAAATACTATAAATCCATTTGGAGAAAAGACTTAACTCTGATCTTGATTGAATCCTGACATCAGTGTGGTCAAATCCCTTACACAATTGATAGGAGACCATGACTATCATCAAGAAAGCATGAATTTTTAGCACCTCCTTATTAAGTGGTATTTTAAGTGAATTTCTACAATTTGGTTCATGCAAATTGACAATATGTCAACACTCATATCACTAGTGATGGAAATGTTCAACTCAATAGGAATTAGTACCACTGAATCTTCCAGTTTTGCAAGAAGAACTACGTAAGATACGTATAGAAGATAGAATTTATTTTCCATCAATTAAAGATAAGATATGTGTTGGTTAAAGAATGTCCAACAATTCCACTTGGAACAAATGCTACCCCAGATAAAGTCACTCAAGCAAGTACCAAGACATAGAAATGATGGATGATAATAATACATGTCGTCACCATATTCTTAAATCTCTTTCTCATATATTATTTAGTCAGTTTTTCAAGAAGACAAGAATGCCATGGATATGTGGGAAGACCATTTATCTTAGAGAAAAAGAGAGCAATAGGAAATTCCATGTTGCCAATGACATGGATTTTAAGGCTGTTGAAAGTAAGTCGATTATAAAACAAGTCTAAGAGCTATGGAAAATTGAAAAGGCTATCACCAGTGCAAGCATGGTCTTGGACAGTAACTTTCATGTCAGTGCAATCATTTCAAATATGCTTTCATTTTAGAAGGATTTTCGCACTAATATGATGACGTAAAAGGAAGACATTCCTTTGGAACAACTACTTTACTATTTGCAAGTCAAAGAGAATTCAAAAGGTAAGGACAAGAAATAAAAGCCAGTTACTAAAACTCATGTTGTAGAATTGAAGTTTGAAAAGAATCTTTCTCCCAAGAATGGTGATTCTAAGAAAAAAATGGAAAATGGAAAATTTGTCAACAAAGCTAAGCCGAAGGAGGACTACAATCGCAAAATTTATAGAAAGTTTGTCATTGGGCTCATGCATGTCACTTCAAGAAGAATAAACAATACAAGAACACCAAGGGAAAGAAGGGAGAAATAGAAAAAATCTATTGTAGTTGTGATAGAGGTAAATATGGTCAATGGAGTCGTAGACTAGTAGTTAAACATTGGTGCAACTCATCACTTGTGTTGTGACAAAAATAAGTTCAAAAACCTATGGACTAGAGGGGGACAATGTGGACATTTTTATAGGGAATTCTTCCTTAAAGTAGTTAGAAAAATTTTGGTTGAGCTAAAATTTATGTTGATGTATTGACATCATTTGTCAATCTATGGGCAAATGTGGTGGAAGGAACACCAAGACACAAGCCTTGAAGACCAAGACTCAAGATGGGTTCCTACACCCAAAAAGGTAAAGACATGCATGTAGCATCATAAGATGCATGTAGTATGACCCCAAGTGTGTTTTTATACATGTAAGAAACCCCCAAAAAAACCCATGTCCATTGAACATCTCTTGAGACCACAAACAGGGAAGAACATGAATTTTCCTATTTGTGACTAGTCACACTCAGAGAATAAGAGGACCCGAGAGGTGGGCCTCTTCCCCGTGATCGATCATGGCCTAGGTCTTAACCACGTGTGATTCATCACAAAGTCTATGACCGGTCACCACATGGTTGTGGACTTAAGTCATGAGCCTTTGTTCTATCTCACCCCTGACTCTAACAAGACCCTATTAAAAAAGGCCCCGTGACCGGTCACAAACCCATGACCGGTCACGCCTGGGAAAAATTATAAATGCACCAAATCTCATTTTTGAATTATGGGCTAGTATTTCTTACCTGTTTGAAAATATTCTAATCCAAGGATTGTAAGAGTTTTTCGTCCCTTATAAAATGGAAAGTTTTCCTTTATAGAAAACACTTCAAGCATTCAAGAGAGTGTTATTTTCTTTGCCAAAAGTGAGCCTCCAAGAGTGAAAAAAAGTTTTTTCCTCCATTGCTTTAGCTCAAAGCTTGATAGTCCTTCAAGGATCTCTCTCTTGCTTCCCTCTCTGCTCTACTTAGCTAGTATCTCATTGAAAGGTGTGGTTTGAGTTATCCCTAGAGGAAACCCCTTTGTGGTTGGCCTAACTCAATGATCTCTAAAGTAAAAGCTTGAAGTAGTGTGGGTGTACAAAGGAAAACCAGCTCAACAAGGAGCACTCCTACGTTGGTAAAAACAGCAACATCAACCAACTAATGGTAATATTTGCTATCCCATTTGCATTCATTTCCATATTTATTCATTCTCATATTACTTTGCTTCCACTGGAGACACCGGAAGCTGACAACACTCGCTAGAGACACTGAGTGTATTGTGTAGCTTATTTTGTGCAAGTAGTTAGGTTTTATATGTTTTTGACCTAGGTTGTATAAAGCAATCTAAATGAAATATACATAAGCTTGATAATGAGCTTTAGAAGAGTGAGCGTAGCCTATTATGCTGAACTACTATAAATCTCTTGTTGTGAATTAAGTGTGATTGTTTGTCTCTTTACTTTATGCACATTATTACTCTTGCTCATTACATGTTTGATAAAATACTTGAGTAGGCACATTGAAGCACACACACACACTTAGGCTAATTTTAAAAAAGATTAAAATCTAATTAAAATCAATCCCAACACTTGTAAAAAAGATTAGAATAATTTTAATACCCTATTTAACCCCCCCTCTAGGATAACCTAATAGGTATTTCAATTTACCTTTGGGAAACATATTATTTTTAGAGAAATCCTACATGTCATAGATGCTAGGAAGAATCTTGTCTCCAATTTACTTCTAAGCAAGCATGGTTTTAAGATGGTGTTAGAGTTCGACGAAGTGGTCCTATCACGTAATGGTGTATTTATTGGTAAAGGCTATGCGACTACTTAAAAGATCTTTAGTGGTACCTGATCTTGTGCACTTAGACATTTGTTATATGATTGATACTCTATTAAGAGGACGAAATACATAAAATAAAACATTAATAGACAACACACCACACCATGATACATGTGTATATATTTTAAGCATGAAAGATGAAGTATTTGATAAATTCATATCCTATAAAGCTGAAGTTGAGAACAAACATAATCTAAAGCTTAAGATCATAATAGCAGATTGTAAATGTTAATACATGGATTTAGAATTCATGTAGTTTTGTAAAGATAATGGAATCCAAAGAGAAACTCCAACAACTTATACTCAATAAATTGGTATAGGAGAAAAAAAATCATACATTAATTGAGATGGTTTATTTAATGGTTGTAAGTTTAGAAGCATTGACAAACCTTTGGGGAGAAGCTTTTTTTTTCTTCGTAGAGTTTCTTAGAAGAAGTTGGAAGCTAGTCCATATGAATTATAGAAGGTAAGAAAGTCGAATATTAGTTACCTTCGAGTCTAGGTATAGCACCCCACACCTAAAATAAGAAAGTTTAGAGAATCTAGACCCAACACCACATGTTAGATTTGGAAACTTGGCAAATTTGAACACGAGGATCATCTTCAACATTCGAGTGACCTAGACATGGTTTAGAATGAGTTAGAGAACCCTTTGATCAATTGGGTTGGACTTTGCAGGCCAATGTGTAGAAAAGATCCTAAAACTAAAAAATGACCTAAGTGTAACCGATCACCCACTTTGTGACCGATCACGAGACCTCCACGTGTGACCAGTCATGAACAAGGGGCATAAGCCTCGGGTGAAGCAAAACCCTATAGATGACCGATCACGATGTGACAGGTCACAAACCCCATGACCGATCACAAGCATGAGCAATCACAAATCCCGTGATCGATCACAATACAAAAATAGAGAAAGATTGTGATTTCGTATAGAATGACGTGTCATGATGTTATTTTCCCTACACGAGTGGGATCTCATTTTAGGAAAGCCCTAATCCTTTTTAGACCTATTTAGGATCATTTAGACTCCATAGACTACAAAGAGAAATAGTGAGAGAGAGAAAAGGAGGATTAAGAGAAGGGAGAGAAGAATCATCTTCTCCAAAGCTTGGTAAGATACCAAAACTTAGATCTAGTTTAGACCAAAGTTCTTTTATCTTTTTCTACTCTACTTTATACTTTCTAACCATGGAGTGTTTTGTTTACCCTTAGAGGAAGGAGGTATTAGCAAAGGCAAAAGGGTTTTGGAGGAGTATTCTCTTCAAGACAAAGAATAGAAGGTTTGGGTGAGTGGATATGTTGTTTATACAAAATTTTCTTTTCTTAAGATCTTAGATTTGTGAAAATGATCTTGGATGTGGTGGATTTACATCTATTCCTTATGAGCCTAATTATTTCCTTATATAGGGTCTTGGTTTCATGGATTATGTGAGTGGATATATTCTTTATACACATTTGTTTTTCTAGGATCATATATTTGTTGTTTATGAGTTATGTGTTGGTGGATTCATCTCTATTTCCTTTTATAGTGTTGATTTCTTGATATAGATCATAGTTTTATGATGTGAACATGTTAGTAATTTTCCTATTGATTTTCATGATCTCTTGAGTTATGGAGTTGTGTTCTTATGAATGAAGCTTTGTGGAATGATTTGGATGGTCTCTAATAAGTATGAAGAAGTTTGGGAGCTTGATTTACATGGGTTATAGGGATTGGAAGGCTCCTTGGGGTGAAGATTGAGTTTCCTCTGTGATTTCCTTTGAATTCCCTAAATTCTTACACTCTATATGTTTGGTAAAATGTTTCTTACTGTCTTCCCTTATTATTTACATGTTTCTTAGATGCCTTTGGATTCCTTGCATGAGCTTATTGTCCTCTTTGGTGAATTCTTTCAAATATATGTTGGTTTATAGCAATTTATGATATTTTATGGATTCTCATGTTAGGATCTTAGAATTCACATATAAATACTTTGGGCTTCGCATCATTTGGGAACTTTTGATGGCATGAGCATGTTATCTTTGGCATAGTTTGTCTTGGTGTTTTCATAAGGGATTTCACTTGGACTTCTTCATGAGTTTATTTTGAGAACAATTGGGCTATTTGGTTATGTCATTAGTGGCATTTGGTATGAAACGATTTCACTTTCATGAGCATCATATATGTCTTTGGATTGATACAAGTTTCTATACTTCCATATTGGTATTTAGCCCTTATATGCGATCTATCTTTTCAGTTTTGAAATTTAGATATCTTTCATATGACATACTTATGTAGTACTTATTTAACTATACATAAGCTTGGATTTAGCATTGGATTTGGAAATAGGGATTATGTATGATATATCCCTAAGTGGGATGGTGCATGAGTTATCATCGTCAATAGGCGAAGGGGTTATATACTTGCCTAATTATCACTGTTGATAGGCAAAAGGGCACTAGTTTTTCAGTTATGACTGTCAATCGGTGAAGGGGCTATATATTTGCCTAGTTATGACCGCCAATAGGCAAAGGGGATATATACTTTCCAAACATATCAAGTGTCCTACCACTGATCCACATTAATAGGTGAAGGGGCTATATACTTGCCCATACATATTAGGTACCCTATCGTCGGGTCACATCAATAGGTGAAGGGGCTATATACTTGTTCATATATATTAGGTACCCTATCGTCGGGTCACATCAATAGGTGAAGAGGCTATATACTTGCCTAGATATCTTAGGTTTTCAATCATCAAGTCACATCAATAGGCGAAGATGGCTATAGTTCCCTTAGCCTCATGGTTTATTAGGTACCCAATCACTAGGTCACATCAATAGGTGAAGATGGCCACAATGCCCTTAACGTTATGACATATCAAGTACCATGTCGTCAAGTCACATCAATAGGCAAAGGGGCTATATACTTGCCCAGATATCTCAGGTACCCAATCACTAGGTCACATCTATAGGTAAAGATGACCATAGTGCCCTTAGTCTCATGGCTTATCAAGTACCCAATCATTGGATCACATTAATAGGTGAAGCTGATCACAGTGTCATTAGCCTTATGGCTTATAAGGTACCAAATCACTAAGTCACATCAATAGGTGAAGATGGCCACAATGTCCTTAGCCTTATGGCTTATCAAGTACCTAATCACCAGGTCACATCAATGGGTGAAAACAGCCCTAATGGCCCAACATATGGTTTAGTTTTATCGGATACTTTACGTGGCCTTTATTTGGTTTAGACTCAGATTTGATTTTATCAGGATCTTTGGTTGGTTTGTTGGTATTTGGCAACAGTTTGGTATTTGGATCATGTGGTTTTGGTATATGGCATATAGTATACTTTCTTACTCTACATGCATTTATTTATCTATGTAGTATATGGTAGTTGGTTCATGGCACATGACATGTAGCTTTAGTGTATGCATGTTTTGAGACTATCTTTGCTTAAATAATCACTTAATCTTTTAGATCATGAGCATACTTGATTCTAGTAGAGATATATGCATATTGTAAATGTAATATGTTGTAAATTTCATTAACTTTAAAATACATGTACTGTATAGACTAGGACATGAGTGAAATCATGTTAGAGTCTAGGGAGGTCTTGATCTCAAGCTTCATGAAGAAAAACATTAAGACACCAAGAAGAACTCAAGGAAAGAAAACCGAGAGCATACAAGTCATCTCAAAGGATTCACAACTCACTCCGAGCTCACATATTGTAAATAAGGTAAAGTGACATAGTCAAGGTGAATCAAGGGTCCAAATAGGAGTTCCAAAGGTCTACGGACTTTCCCAAACCATTAAGGGACGATCCCAAGGTCTTTGTAGCCTTTCTAAGGATTTTGGAGGCTTTACAGGGCATTTGGATCAATCCAAGATCAATTCAAGATCGAACCAGTAACTCTCAGGTTGTAGGTTTTGAGTGTTTTTTGCATTTAGATCGATCTAAAGTTCGAAAATACTATACAACGGTCAAATCTTTAAAAAATATTTTTAAATCAATGGCCCATGTTATTTGAACATTGGGGAATGTTCTAATCTAATGGATACAAGTGATTTGTGTCCATTATAAAAGGGATTGAGCTCTAAATGAGCAAAGTAATGGTTCTTGATAAATCTCTATGTTTTGAAAGCTCTCTTATTCATTTTGGTAGATCTTGAGATATTTAGTTCTCTAAATCTTTAGCAAATCTCTCTCTATGCTTAGATAGGAAAATCTATACCTAGACCATTCTCTTGCCACCTCTCTAGTCTTGCTAAGGCACATCTCTTGGAGGTAGGCTACAAAGGGTTGTCTAAAAGGAAACCTAAGGAAGTATGAGATTGTGTGTCACATCTTGCTCAAGGAGGAGCAACCCACCGAAATTAGCTCTACAAGCTTGAAGAGCCATTAAGGAAACTTTAGGGATCAATAGTCACATCTAGCTTAACAATGAGCAACCCCAAAGTGTGTTGTGGAAGACAACATCAACATTTAAGGAGGTAAACACTTGCCTTAAATTTAAATTTACATTCTTGAGAATTGACACTTCCGCCGGAGACACCAGTAGTGTAGACCCTTAGCTCTTCCACCGGAGACATCGGAAGAGTAGATCATAGATTGCACCCGCCGGAGACACCAGGTGTAGCTTTCTTGGCAAGTAGACTAGGTTTTTGTTTAATTTTAGCCTTAATTGTAACATAGTCAATCTTAATAAAATTATTTAGCTCGGTGGTGAGCTTTTGCGAGTGGATATAGACCGTTGTGCCAAACCACTATACATCTTGTGTATATTATGATTGCTTGTGTTTGCCTCTACATTTATCATTTAGATTGTCAAGCATTGCACATATTGATATGATCTCATATACATACAATTGAACATATTAATGCTATAGCAATTTCATATTCATGTGCACAATTCAATTGCAAAAAAACACCGAGACCAATTTAATTATTTAAACAACAATTGATGTTGGGGTAAACTAAAAAGAATTTTAAAATATCATATTCACCCCCCCTTTCTAGGATTAATATTGGAATTTCAATTGGTATCAGATCAAGGCTGCTCACAAATGGTCTAACTACCAAAGTAGAAAAATCAAAATTCCTAGAGTAGAAAACACTAAATGGCCAACCTGAAAGAAGCATACTTAACTACGAAACCCCCATTCTTTGATGAGAATAATTATCCATATTGAAAAATTGGTATGAGTACCTTCCTAGAAGCCATGGACCTATCTGTGTGGTTGTCAATCCAACAAGGTTGGATAAGACCAACAACACCAGAAAAAAGTTTGGGATGAAACCAAAAGGAAAGCCCATACCACCAACTATAAGGCATTGAATGTCATTTTTTTGGGGTAAGTCAAAATGAATTTAGGAGAATTTTCTCTCTCACCATGGCTAAAGAAGCATGGGACTTACTTGAAGTAACCCATAAGGGGACTAGTACAATTAAGAAGTCAAAACTTCAAATGTGAACCACTAAGTTCGAAGAACTTAAGATGGAAGAAGATGAACAATTCATTGACTTTTATACTACAAGACCTCGTGAACTCCAAAGCGGGTCTTAAAGATCCACTCAAATCGGAATCTATAGTTAGAAAAATACTTAGGTCACTTACGAAAAGAATTAGACCAAAGGTCACCGCTATAGAGGAGAGTAGAGACATAGACAAACTAGTAATGGAAGAACTTGTGGGGTCTCTACTAACCTTTGAGATGATACTTAGACCAAGTGATAAAAAGAAGGGAGTAGCTCTCAAGGTAGAAGAGCTATCAAGCCCGGAAGAAAATTTCGATGATGAAGTTGCCTTCATCACAAAAGGCTTTAGAAAATTTTACAAGAAAAATGCCAAAAATTTTAGGAAAAAATTTTCATCCAAGAACTCTTCTAAGAAAAAGGAATTTCCTATAAAAGAAATAATTTTCTATGAATGCAAAGGACAAGGTCACTACATGCCTCTGATTGTGCCAATAAGAAATACAAATCTAAATGCAGAAACAAAAAGGCTATGGTGGCTACTTAGGATAATAACACCGATGACTCTAAAGAAGAGTCATCCAACAATGAAGAGGAATCTTCACCAAGGACAGTTGCATTTATAGCCTTCACTAATGATTCCAATGATGAATCAAGTAGTGAAAGTGAAAATGAAGAAAGTGAACTTCAAGAAGCCTTTGACAAGTGTGGGCATCGTGAAAAGACTGGGTAGCCTGCCCGCCCCACTTTAAGGAACTGCACCTAGTCAACTTGGATTAGTCTTTGGGCTTAGGTTTAGAGTCTCCACCAACTTAGGTTTTTACAAATAGGGTTGGACGCCTGCCTCTTTTCTAGGGGAAAGGAAGATTGTGGGCTTTTGGGGCCTGGGCTAGGCACTTAGGCCTAGGGTTGACTCTTAGACTGGATTGGTTTTTAGAGATTCAAGTAAGCTATTTGGTTGCAATTGGGGAAGGTGTTAGGCATCCCAATTACCCACCTTTTTAGGGTGGTTCCTCTAACATAACACCTTCAAAGTGCCAATAAGTGAATAATGAATGTGATTGGGTCGGGTTACGCAGCTGGATCGGACTCATATAGCAATCACGACACCAACGTTGTCTCCCAGGTAAAACTTAGGTGTTGGACACTTGAATGTTTGATACTGGGCGTAGTCTATGGTCAAAGGTTAGACAAGGGTTCTGAAGGTTGGAATAAGGGTTTCCTATGGTTTTGGAGGTGTGGGGTTTTATCCCCACCTTCTAATTTATCAGAAATGGTAAAATTAGAATTTTCTAATCAGTACGCCTAATCATCATGTATACGCCTAATCTTTTAGTACGCCTAATCTTCACAGTGATGTGATTTCAGGCGTAGTGACCAAAAAATACACCCTAGACTTGTGAAGAACTAGGTCATTAAGTTGTGTTGAGTCTATGGATGGACTTGTCTATTAGGGTGTTTATTGAAGATCTAAAAAAGTATGAGAAAATGGGCCTAACCTTGAGGGATTTGGATTCTCGGAGAGTTCTCAGAGGTTCACCGAGTGTTCATGGCTGATAGAAATGATTTGGTTGTAATTTGGAGAGGAATGGGATGATTAGAGGGCATCAGGCCCCTTATGGTTTTTCTTGGGGAGATCTTGGACTTGTTCATATAGAGTCATTGACTAACTGAGTTTTTTATTTGTGACAGGCCTTCGGAGATTTACCAAGGGTCTAATTTTTTAGAGAAATAGTGTATTTTTGGGGTGTGACAGTAAAAAAATATTTTCTCTAGCCTTTTATGCTTCAATGTGGGAAGACTTATGAAGGCCGGAGAATCCTAGAGAAAATGAGTTAAATTGCTTGAAGTTGAGTTGTTTAGAAGTGTAGGGGTAAAATGGTAATTTTCTAGTGCTTTGGGGTTTCAATGTGGAAAGACTTGTAAAAGTTGAAAAATTCAAGATAGCTTCATTGTGGAAGGACTTTTGATGAGTTCTAGAGAAAATGAGTTCAAGTAGGCCTCAATTGGATTTCTGAGGGTGTAAGGGTAAAATGGTAATTTGCTAGTCTTTTAATGTTTCAATGCGAGAAGGGTTATGAAGGTTGAAAAATTCAAGATGGCTTTACTGTAAAGGATTTTGGGGAAAATGAGTCTAATAGGGGTCAATTGGGATTTCTGAGGGCGAAAGAGTAGAATGGTGATTTGTCAGCCTTTTGATGCTTCAATGTGAGAAGGCTTATGAAGGTTGGCAAAGTCAAAAGGGCTTACTGTGGGATGATTTATAAAGGCTAAGGAGTCCTACAGAAAATGAGTCTTATATACTGAATTTGGGTTTTTTTAGAGGCATGAGGGTAAAATGGTAATTTGCTACTGTCAACGCCCAAATTTTGACTTGGGTCAATAAATGGAGTTAGAAGGGTTCATTACAGCATGGGATAAAACCAAGGTCTAGACACCCCTGAACTTAGAATAGGTAAGCATTCTCAATGGACATTCTCGTTGCAAACACAATGAAAGCACTCTAATTCATCATCATCTTGAATTTGTCAACCTTCATAACCCTTCCCACATTGAAGTATCGAAAGGCTGGCAAATTACTGTTTCACCCCTACACCTCCAAAAGCTCAAATCAAGCCCAATCAAACCCCACTTCCCAACATCACTACATCAACAAAGGCACCTTGAATTTTTCAACCTTCATAAGCCTTCCCACATTGAAGCATCAAAAGGTTGGCAAATTACCAATCTACCCTTACACCCTTAGAAGTGCGAATCAAACCCTGTTTAAACTCCTTTTCTCCACAACCCTTCTAAATTCTCTTCCACAACAAAGGCAACTTGAATTTGTCAACCTTCATAAGCCTTCCCACATTGAAGCATCAAAAGGCTGGCGAATTACCATTTTACCCCTACACCCTCAGAAGTGTGAATCGAACCTTGTTTAAACTCCTTTTCTCCACAACCCTTCTAAAATCTCTTCCACAACAAAGGCACCTTGAATTTTTCAACCTTCATAAGCCTTCCCACATTGAAGCATCGAAAGCCTGACAAATTACCATTCTACCCCTGCACCCTCAAAAATGCGAATCAAACCCTATTTCAACTCCTTTTCTCCATAACCCTTTCTAAAATCTCTTCTACAATAAAAACACCTCAAAACTAACAATTCCCCAAAGCTTCCAACATCAAAATCCCAAAAGGCTAGCAAATGACCATTTTACCCTTGCACCTCAAAAAACCTCAAACCACAGGCTATAAAGCCCATTTTTCTCAGGATGCTCCAACCATCATAAACGATGGACACTCGATGAGCCCCCGAGAACTCTCTGAAAGTCCAAATCCATCAAGGTCAGGCTCATTTTTTTCAATTTTTTGAGATCTTCGATAAATTCCTTAATGAAGAAACCCTTTCACAAACCCAGCATGGCTCGATGACTAATTCTTTGCCAGTTTAGGGCACGATTTTCAACCAGGTGACCTCCCTTCAGAATTCTCTGAAGAATTCACCAAGGCTCAGATTCTCTACCTATCAGGTCCCATGGCATCGCAACTCCAAGACCTAAACACCTATGATCTCCATCACACGCCATTCAAACCTAAAAAAAACCAGTCACAGGTTCAAGTAGAATTTGTTGTAGGATAATTCAGGGTTTTGGACAACTTTTAACTCAAGCATCTGATTCATGTGCAATCAGAGCCTATGGTTCAAAAATCTTGAGGGCTATCTTTCATATGAAGATTTTGAAGATCAATTTTACCTCATTATCCCTCTTTCTTTGGTACAGACCAATACGGGTACATTTCGAGCCAGTTTTAACCCGCTTGCTCATATCCGATTCTGATTCCGATAATTATGTTGCGACCAGAATGTCTAAGAGATGCAAGAAACTCATAAACCTTGAAAAGTTGGGAGCCATAGAGCCCAAAAAGTAAGCCCAAACAATAAAGGGGTGAAATCTGGATAAAATATCTTAATTCTTACCCAAAATGCCCCTAACTCTTTTTTTAAACCTTACACCCCCCCATTTAGAATATTCCAAATGGAGGGTGGACATCTGAGAACTACCTCCTTTAACCCTACACCCCCATCCCTGGGCCCCACACTCTCCCTCACACCCTATCCCTACATGACATGTGGCATGAGGGCCCACCACACTCCCCCTCATCCACA
>JAOXJP010132940.1:0-13553 GCA_025762735.1 Platanus orientalis | reverse complement strand
GATTTTCACTTTTTGGGAGGGTGCATTTCACTTGTCGGTGCTGATGTGCCCTCCCCCTGACAAGGTGCAGAGAGGAGCATAGGATAAGGGGAGCGGATACAATCCGCTCTTGTAAGCCTGTGAATTGGTTGGGTTGGCCCAACACTCAACATGTTTGGTCTGAAAAATAATTGGGTTGAACCAACTTAATTCTGGGTTAGGCTAAGTTTGGACCTAATTTTTAAGTCCGAAGTGTTATTCGGGTTGAGTTTGAATAGCTCATGCTTAACCCGAGGCCCCCAACTTGACCTGGCCCAAACTAATTAGCAGATAATAATTTTATATATATGTTGTTATTAAATCTAAATATTTTTTTATTTTTATTCTTTTAAGATCCATATAATTTTAACAAATTTACTATCATCAAATAATTCAAGTGTCAACTATTAAAAAAAAAACCTATATAATTTGCATTTAAAGGTAATTATGGATTTAAAATCAACTCAAAAATTAATAGAAGATTTTTAGTTTGAGCAGCTCAAACTCAACCCGAAGGCCATTGTATTAAAATGGGTTGAGTTTAGGCCAAACTTTTAGGTCTGAAGTTTTATTCAAGAAGAATTTGAGTTTAAGTAAAACATTTCAGGCTGAGTTTAAGCAAATCTCATTCCAACTCAGCCAGGCCTAATTAATTGCCCTAAGTGCTGGTAAGGGGATTAGAAAAAAACAAAGCAAAGCAAAACAAAACATTCCTTTAATAGATTTTTCAAGTGAATATTTCTCTACCAATGCCCCCCATGTGGTTGAGCCATCCCCCTCCCTTTGCGGAGGTCAAAAGGTCAAATCTCCAAGGATATGCAAGCCCGGGCACTTGCATGGGTTGGGTATCCCATTTGAGTACAGGTGGTAGGTAGTCTGTGGGCACGGCCAAGAAAAGTCAATAAAAAAATGTAAGAAAGATGTATCCAAAAAAAGTGCACATTTCTCTTGTTTTTCATTGAAAACATCTCTTTTTGTCATATGTTAATACTTTACATGGAATCTTTTTTTATTTTGATACCGTTACATGGAAGTGTTTGATACTATATAAATTACATAAAGCTTTATTCCTTTATATATATATATATATATATATATATATATATATATATATATAAAACTTTATTTCCACTACCAAGAGCTTATTATCTCTTTATAAAAAGAAGGGGAAAAAAAAAAGTCAATGCATAGACTATTAAAATGAAAAAACTTTATTTCCTCTTTTTGAAAAGATCTCCTTTAGTCATGTAAATAGAACCTCCACTTCTGTTGTTTTATCACAAGGCATGGGACAATCGAGCAAAGCAAAACCTCCCCTTTATTTAATTGTGATAGTTGCCTTCATTTACGAAAACACAAACTCAAATTTTATTTCATATTTTTTGGTTATATCATAAATTTTCACGTCCATCCTCATGACTTGAACCTAAGTCTTCCCTCCATCCTTTTGAGTTCTTCAACTTACATTAACATACTCTTTTCCGTGGTACAGCTAATGGCTTTTCTTCAAAGAGTGAACCCTTTTGATTTTTCTTCATCTTGCTTACTTATTGTTTGCCACCCCAACTTCTCCGGAAAGCATTCTGAATCTACTTTTAAATAGTCTTATAACTAGTACTATATTAAAGCATTTTAAAATAATTATTAGATGGTAGGTTTAAAAGTTATTAGTTATGCATTATAGAACCAAGTTGGTTCCTTTAAACGGTTTATTATTGAGGAATATTATCTTGTTGAATATTAATAGAGAGTCGATTATAATTCATTGTTATCTAAAATAAGAGGGTTAATTTCCTATTTCTGAATATTGTTTAGATTAAATTAACAATAAGGATAGTTTAAAGTAATAATATTATTAGGGTTTGGACCCACCTAATTAAAGTGATTTATTAGATCAAAACTCTATGACCCTTGGACACTTTTTTTTTTTTTTTTTTCTTTTATCATTTAGATTCTAGGACATCCTAGTCACCAACCATAGGATCCCATCCCATGCCTTTTCAATTTCAGGATTCTATTGTAAACCGCTTGAGAAACACCATAGTACAAAAGTAGCTTACGACGATAGTTGTGGGCACGTGTGGGAATCTTTGAAAGAGGAGCTTTAAAGTATAAATCACACGAGAGGAAAGAAGAATGTTCTCCACTAATCTAAAAATTGTTTTTGAACTATTTTTGAAGACAAAAAGTTTTGATTGACCATGCTCTCCATTCAAGGTGCTTAAACAATGTTTGAATTTCAACCATTGTGCTTCACCATTGAACTTGGACGCTATTTTTTTCCTTTTCCGACCAAGGCTTAAGCTTAAGAAGAAGAAAATACTACTTATTTTTTTAGAAATTAATGAAGAAGAAGAAAGAGGTAGATGGAGAGAGGATTGTTTATAACTCGAAAGCCTCTGCAAGCGGGCTTATCACAACCACAAACAAGACTTCTTTTTTTCATCGTCAAGATTTAATTGTCAAACTTCACTCAAATGAAACCCCCCATTTGTGACTGTGCCTGTGATAGGCCTGTTCGTGACTCTGGAGAATTTCAAGCTATAGATGATACTCACTCTAGAAGATGAACGCAGTCGTGTATTGCATCATGAGGAGCACAATCAGAAGTAAGCATTAAGCAAAGAGCGTGAAGTGACGTGAACCTATGTAGAGAAGAATATCCTAACCCCATGTTTGGTTGCCTCCAATAATGAAATCATTTCGTTTTAAATTCCCATGACATTTGAAGCCATAAATGATGGTTCAAAAGGAATTCATTTAGATTCATATTGATTTTTTAGCTACAATTAAGGCATGTTTGGTTGCCACCTGTAATGTAATCATTTCAGTATATTTTTTCATAGCATATGTATCCGTAAGGTGATGGTTCAAAATGAATTCATGTAGATTTATACTGATTTGTTAACTAAAATTAGAAATGAAGTCATCTTCAATTTTTCATAAAATGAAATGACATATGTTATCAGGTATAAATCCGAATGAGTTCATTTTAAACCATCACCTTATGGCTACAAATACCTTGGAATTTGAAATAAAATGATTTCATTACAAGTGCTGCTGAACATAGCCTAATAAAATAAAATGATTTATGTTGGCCATGTTTGGTGCTGCTGAAATCATTTAATTTTTAATTCCATTGGCATTTGAAGTCATAAGGTGATGATTCAAAATGAATTCATTTAGAGGATTGGTTAACTAAAATTAAAATGAATGTCATCAATCTTAAGTTTTTTATTTACCGAAATGATTTATCTTATTATTCATATTTTGAAGATGAATTGAAATCAATCCATTTTTGTTGGGGATCAAATGCATTACCATGGAAAACCAAAATGAAATGGTTTCATTCCAAGTGACAACCAAACACGGACTATCAATCATATTTTGGTGATGAATGGAAATCAATCCATTTCCATGGGGGCTCATATGCACTAAGCTAGGTGCTATGGCAAACCAAAATGAAATGGTTTCATTTCGAGTGATAACCAAACACAAGGCAATTGAGCATGATTTGATGCGTTTGTTGATATAGTAGGTAGTCCCTATCGGCTCTTGATCTGCTAGAATTTTAGTATTTGGGTCTACGTGACAATAGTGAGGTTTGACAAGATCCATTTGTGTGTGTGTATGTATGTCCACAAGCCCATGTTTAGCTAACATATGAGCCTTTGAAGCTGGTATACAAAGAAGGAAACGTTATAAAGAAACTTCTTAGAACAATGATTTATTAACTGAAGAGACCATTGACAGTGATCAATGAGCAAATGACTTTCGAGGTGGAGAAGGATGTTGGAAGGAGTTTTTCACAATGGACCTAGTGGCAAAAGTAAGGCAATGCATTCGGATGCATGAGCAACCATGTGAGGGGGGACCTTTGGGGTGGGGGTTTAAGGGAGACTTGTACAGGTGAGTGGACTTTAGACTTTAGAGGGGTGAGTTAAGTAAAGTAGAGGTGAAGAGGGATTTTGAAAAAGAGACTGTAAAGTTGGGACTTTGGAAGGTAGTAAGAAAAACACTTCTTTTTTTTTTTTTTTTTTAAATTTTTGTTTCTTTTTCAAATAAAAATATTTAGGAAAATGTCTCTTTGAATCTCTCTAGAGCAGTCGAGATCACTTCTAGAAGTACAAGGGGTGAAAGATATGGTCTCATTTGGATAAGGAGAGTATATAACGTGTACAATTCAAAATAAAGCTTAACAATAGCTTATCAAAATTTTACTTCAACTGTCAAATTAGTAATAGAATTTTCATAATTCCAAATAATTTCATCAGATTCTCTTATCGTAAAGAAAACCTTCGACTTTTATTCATTATGATCATGCTTATGAATATAATACAAATAAACTCCCAAAAAATTGAAAATAATAAAGCTCTTTTAGAAGAATGTCTTCTGTCCGATTTCTCAACTATATAATATCCCAAACAGCCATTGAAGAGTGGAGACAAAATATTTGTTACTTAGATATTAAGTATGGTGTTTACATACTCATATTCAATTCAATTGGATTATCAAAAGCATTCTTTAAACTGTTTTCAATAAATATTTACCGTAAATATGTACTAAATTATTTGGTAAACTCTTCATCAAATAAGTATTAGATATATAACTTTAGTTTAATCAAATTCTAGAATCTTAATTGAATATAATCACCTTAGGTGACAATAGATTCCTTTTTTAAGAATTCGTGCTCTCATATTGTAACATAAATTATCCAAAATAGTCATGATATGGTCCGATCAACAATACTTGTTGAAAAATAATAAAAAAAACAAGCCTTTTAACTTGGGGACAATATGAAACATTTAGATTGAGATTATGCTACATTTGACAATATTCTTATCAAAATACAATTTTGATGTGATCAAGCTAGTTCAATGCATTTAAAGAGAAATTTACATGTAGGCCTGGAGTCATTATTCTATTGGTTGAAGTATCATCATCCTATCATATAACAGCCCTACATATACATGTAAGGGTGTGTGCATGGGTTGGCTTTGGGCTTTGCTGGCCCAGGGCAAAGCTTGCTGTTACATAATATGGGCTTGGGCTGGGTTCAGGTCTAAAAAAGCTTACGTTTCTAGGCCTGACACTACATGATTTAGTTTCTGGGCCTGGGGTGGGGTGGGGAGTACTTACATAAATAATAATAAAAAAGAGGCTTATATATGTATCAATGCAAAGTCTCTTGACCAAGCCATGAGGTTAGCCCGAGAATGGCACAAACTTAACCCAGGCAAAAACTCGGGCTTGAGGTCCTGTCGGGCCTTAGGTTGGATCAATTTTAGGCTGATCCTTGAGCCGGGTTCAAAGTTGACTTTACCTTATGTATAGTCCTACCTATACATGCCAACCATATAAGTGTGATGTATGATATGAAATCCTACTGAGTTACTTACATGGGGGCAGCTTATCTCAACTTCCAACGATTGCCAAGGAGAATAAATTCAAATCCTACGAAAAGAAGTATTAATATTAGCTAGAACACATAGACATGCTTACTTCAACATAGGAGTAAAAGTTCGGAGCAAATGTTCTACACCCAGTTTGTGTACTCCCCCATGTTTCCAGACACAAAGGCTGGCCTGTGATGCAACCTTTTTACGATTATAACCCCATAAAACCCAGCCTGTACTTGGATTAGGTGCAAATGTGCAAATGAATTTGGTGAGAATGGTGCAAACGGCACCAGGGGGGCTGATGCATCACCACTGAAAAGTGATTTTCACTTTTTGAGGGGCACTCATCTCTTTTTGGTGCTGATGTGTCTGCTCTCTGGTGCCGTTTGCACCATTCTCACGAAATTCATTTTCACCTAATTTTTTTTTCCTATTTCAAAAGTTAAAAGATCAATTCTTAATAATCCACTGACTATATGGGTCAACCCGAATCTAACCCATTTATTTATCATGTCAAAATGGATCGACTCTCCTTGACCCAAAACAAGTTTACAATCAACCCTAAACCTCTTATTTCGTGTTGGGTTCATGTCATGTTCATGGGTCGCGACAAACATTTCCATTTTCCAACCCTACTCGTGCTCTATGTAGGTACTGCATACTGGTATGGTATCTCTCCATTCAGACTTTAGATGATTTGAACCCGACTCCAACTTGAAATAGTAAAGAGTGAATGTCAAGGGTTCAAATCATCTTCAGTCTGAATGGAGAAATATCATGTCAGTACCTTCAAGCATGCTACAAGATGCTTGAAAATGGGTATATTTACTCATATCTCTCTTAACACCTTTGTTGGTTAATTTACTTCTTAATATAGCTTTAGAGTTAGGTTACAAATATAGCATTAGAGTTAGGTTACAAGTTCGAATCTCTCTGTGGGCAATTATTCTCCTAGGTTCTTTGTACACAAAATGCACTCGCTGTTTACTCGCACATATCTCCCCTGCGTTCATTGACCCAAAGTGTCCCTTCTGGGGTGAGTGTTGAAGTATAACAAGTATGTTAGCTCATACCCTTCCTAACATTTTATTGTTTTGGGAGAGTTGGTTAATTTACTTCCTAATAATTTTGAAATTACATAATACTTATTATTGTATATTTGCTATAACACCCTCCTTTAACTGATGTGTTTTTACTGAGATACCATTTGTCAGCCCTAATGCCATGTCCTCATTGGTGATAATGTGGTCGATATAAAGATTGCCAATGCCCCTTGCTTGGTTGGTGGCGGGATTGTCCTCCTAGGAGAGAGGCTAGGGGCAGGGGTGGAGCCAGCAGGTCGGGGGGTGCCACCCCCCCCCTTAACAGGTGCCAACAGTGTGCCCACAATCAAAGGATGACCTGTCACACTGAAAAAGTGAAAAGCACTCCCCCAAAAAAAGTGTAAATCACTTTTTCAATGTGACGTGTCACCTGCTGTTGCAGGCACACTGTTGGCACACATTAAGAGGCACACCTAATCTCAGGACAAGGACTTTTTGGGATTTTAAATCATCTCCAATCTCAATCAATAGGTCCCACTCCATTAAGAATCAGTGCATGACATGTGGCCTGACAGAGGGTGTTTGAGCCAATACACATGGGTCAAAAGAAGGTATTATAGTAAATATACAATTAATAAGTACTTGTGTATTTATTAATCAAAATAGATGTTCTGTTCAGGATTTGGTGTCCAGGACAACAATTGACTTTACATGGAATAAAATGGCAGTGGTTAGATGAAAATTTAAATTCCCACCCATTTTATTCCAAGTGAAGTTATTGGGTGCCGTGGACCCCATCATGGACAGGAAATTTGCACCCTTTATTAATGCCTCCTCTGTCAGACATTATGTCACATCTTGAGCAGAGACTAATTGGAGTGGTGGTACCAGTTTAGTCAGACTAGAGATGACGTGAATTCATTTTCTGGTAAGGTGTGGCAACTGATTCCAATCTTGGGGTACTCACACATTGAACGGGGGCAATTGATTCTAATCAGTCATAAGATACCATCTGACCCATTATTATTACAAAGCTACTCACACATTGAGAGGGCCCCTTGCTTCCATGTGGAGCCACTGGCTAGGGTTTATCCCCTTAGTTGCAATTATGCAATGTGAAGGCTGCCTCCGATGTTCCACTGCGGTCTTGTTATGTGTGTTAAACTAGTTAAATGGTTTTCTTGAAGGGATGGGCTATTGGCACCACCAAAATTGATCACCACACCGCTGAGTTCACCAGTCCCCCATTTTTGTTCATCACACCCCATGCAATTCCCAAATTATCCATGAAACCTAAATCCCCCTTTTGTTATTGTTTTTCCTCACCATACCCCATCCCTTTTTCTTATCTCTCCCTGCGTAAACCCTCTCCCTAATCTTCTCTTCTCTCTTCTTTTCTTCTTCTTCTTCCTCCCTTCTTCCGCTTCTCTTCCCTCCTCTAGCCAGCTCTGCCCAAGTCTAGCCATGCGGTCCCCGTCGCCACCGCCGCCGCCGCCGCCGTTGCCTCCTCCCTCCCCCCGTAGGTTAGGTTTTTTTTCGTTTTTTTTTTTTTTTGTTTGTTGGTGTTCGGTGGTGCAGGTCCGAACAGGGCCTGTGCTGTTTGGACCTGACCAGCACCTCCAAACAAAAAAAAAAAAAAGAATGAAAAAAAAATCCTGTACTATTTTTAAAGTTCATTATTTGGTTTTCTTGATTGTTTGCATGTACTATTTTTCTTCGGGAGGGTTCTTTTCTTAGGTTTGAGTCGATCATTCATCAAAATTTCCTTTTTTGGGTTTTTATTTGCTTTCATCGGTTCTATAGTTTCTGGTTTATAAAATCTAATGATTGCATGTATTTAAGTCATTAGATATGTCTCTATTTTTCCCTCTTTTGTGATGAATTATGTTGTATTTAACAAGAGGATATTAGGAATTCTGAATCTTTATCTGTAAAGATCCATGATCCATTTGTACCTAGTGGACATGATGTAACTGACAAAAAATAAAAGAATCTGAATTAAATCATTTAGAAAAAGTTAATAGATCATGTGTACCAAATAGAATATGTGATAATTTGGTTTGTAACAGATATGGATGCCGATATTTCACGTAGATCTCGTGTACCACCGACGGCATCGGTGAGAAGAAATCGCGATGATGCCAATAGGTCGAGAGCGTCCACTAATGCGCCAAAAGCGTCAATGTCTTGTCGATCAGTGTCTCGTTCATCAGTATCTCATTTAGTGGATGATAACTTAACATATTTACTCGCTAAGGGGGTTGAGGCTGATGAGGGTCCTATTCCTAAAGCTCCCGAAGATCCGTCATTATTAGTGAACTATAACACACATTGCTACAACAATCTGGAATTGACAAGTATTGCAAAACCCATTGATTATTTCATTTATTATTATTATTATTAAATATTGTTAATTTTAAATGTTTATAGTTAGTACTGTTTGTTTTGTTTTGTTTTGATTACAGGAACGGAGATTGCTTAAATGCATATCCCACAACTAGAAAATAAATGAGTGGGCATTTGAGAGGTTTAATCCTCCAAATGAGATGTTCCAACTATTCATCGGTGCTTCCGGCCTGGCCTCCTTGCTCACAACAATGTATAGATTTGTGAACAAGGTAGTGGTCTCGACGTTTGTGGAGAGATGGTATCCAAAGACCAATACTTTTCACATACCGTTCAGAGATATGACCATTACCTTCAATGACGTCTCATGCCTACTTGGGATTCCGGTTATTGGCCAAGCCGTCTCCATTCCTCATAAGTTAACAGTGGATGATGCAGTCGCCTTAGTGTCTGTGGAGCTAGGGGTGTTAGCCGAGGATGTGAGAGAAGAGCTTATAGCTATTCGGGGTATGTCTGTGCGGTTGGACTGGTTGAGGAGTATCTTTGACAATGTGGATGACAAATCTAATTTGACTCAGGTCCACTACGCAGGTGTCGGTTGCTTATCTTGAGTTTTTGAAAAATTTGTATGAAGTGCAGGAGTATGCGTAGAGTGCTGCAACCCTAGCACATCTATACTGTCATCTAGGATATGCAACTCGAGTGGAAGTAAAATAGATGATATGGTATATCACACTGCTTGAGGCTTGGGTGTATGAGCGTTTTCCCTACTTTACACCAAATTGCAACCGAGCTTATGAGGAAAATGAGCCGCGGGTCTACAGATGGACTTCGTGGAAAGAGACTCGGCCTCTTGAAGGGAACTTACAGGTCATGCGGGCAACACTTGACACATTAAGCACTAATGAGGTATTATATTAAACATATATTTTATTTATATCAATTTGTAGATCTTTATTTAGATTATATAGGTTTAACTATTCTATTACCTAGATTACTTAATTGAAGTTTATTTGAACTTATTTTTGCAGGTATGTTGGACCCCATATGAGGACCCTGTCTTCTGAGCGCAATATCCATTTAGTGATATTGCATTCTATTATGGCATGTTGAAGTGCGTTGATGTGGTCGAGCCTCATCACCCATATCAGGTGCTGCGTCAGTTTGGTTGGGTCCAGTACATTCCTTCCCCTCCAGTGGCCCCTACTAAATGTTTGCGTGGTGCGAAGCCCAATCAGTATCATGTGGATTATCTGTACATTGCTATGTTCTGGGACCATTGGGAGAATCACTTACTCGGCGATAGGTTTCAATCACGTGAAGTTGCATTTCTTAGAGAATGTATCCCGGAGTACATGCAATGGTATTTACGAGTGTCCCACCCATATGTGTAGAACCCCAAGTCCCGATCCACGTATGATGCCGACCAGTCCTCACACACCAGCGCGTCCTTGGTGTCAGATGATCCACGTCTAGTTGGTGCATTGGGGTATTTGGAACCTATGGTCGATCATGATTCTGGCTCTAGACCCTCATACGATAACTTATATCATGTTATTGAGTCGTCTGTACACCTGCTCCGTGATTTGAGATTAGATCCACCCTCCACTTCCGAAGATACAACTACTCCCGCTGCTTCTGAGAGACGTATTTTCTATAATTTATTCATCGCAAACGCCGTAACTCCAGAAATTAGATGAGAGAGAGAGAGAGAGAGTCATATGTAAACATAAACTTGTTTTATTTCTTAAGATACATTTTTTCCTTTACTTTCATAAATTTTATTTCTTAACCTTATGACTTCATATTACATCTTTATTTACTTTGAATTCGTTAGTATATGAGATTTCTCTTATATGATTATCATTAGATTCAAGTTAATTAGGTAAGCTAAGAGCTAAGATCTTCAACTCCCTCTTACTAAAAATGAAAATAAAATATCTTTAAAATTATAGACGATCACTGAAGAGGTACCTGATGACTTTCTTTTTCGGACCTGGATGTGTCCATGAGAGGCTTTGTTTTGAAAAATATGGAGATAGAGAGAGTAAGCAATCAAAAGCATAGAGATGATAAATCCCCAGGAAACATCCCTGATTTAGAGTTCATATGCAACAAAATAAAAGAAAAAAAAATAGGGAAAACAACAATCACACAAAGAAGGGATGAGAGCAGACCTAGGGGTGTTCGGACCTCCAGGTCCAAACATACCTGGGTCTGTTCGGACCTATAGGTCCGAACATTCTTAGTTCTCTTCAGACCTACAGGTCTGAACATATCAGGTTATGTTCGGACCTGGAGGTCCGAACACCCCCATGTTTGCTCTCATCTAAGGCTATCCGAACACCCCCGTATTTATTTAATCAGATATCAGATCGGAGTCGAATATTTTTTGAACATTTACGAAAGCAATAAGGACCTAGGAACTATAGAGATAGAAGACGATTGATAGATCAATGAGAATGGGGAACTAGGTACCAGGAGCTTTCTTTCATTCAAATTAGGAATGGGAGATGAGAAATGGGTTAAGGATAAGGTTATGGTATTCTTATGTTGTATTCTACATAACATGTCCTACAACATTATAATATAAATATTAATTATATATTAGTTTCAACAGAGTCGGATAATCGAATCGGATATAGATTCATTCGAATAGAATATCAGCGGATCGAATAGACTTAAAAATTTATAAAAACCATTACATACATTATGAAAATATTCATCAATTGTTTAAATTTAACGTCTCTTGTGTAGCAACTTCTGAACTAACGTCTCGAAATTATTGTATTCGGGGTTGATATACTGGAAGCTCCCATCCAGCTGCAATGGGATCGTGACACCAATACCAATTTGTCGCTATGAGCAGTATAAGATGACTTGGCAATAAAAAGACTTACAAAAAATACGATAACATTACGTAATGTTCAAAATAATTTGAAGACAACATCTTTGAATGAGCGACAATAATTACCTGAATGAATGATTTCCATTCACAAACCCAATCGCAATTTCTCAGTGGGCAACTGCAAACAACGGACGTGATCTAAGTGACAAGAATGTTAGGCATTGTTGCATACTCAAGTGATATAATACCACATCGTAACGTGATGCTATCAGATGACCACAGTCTTACATTGTCATCCAATAGGAATATCCTGGGCTGTCATCAAAGTATGATAGTAGTTGGGCCAACTTATCAACTCGCTGACGACTTCCATATATTTGCTCATAATGTGGGAGATGACTCTGTAACTCGCTTAGCAATTTCATTCTTATATCCCACCAATTGTCTTCAAGATATCCGAGCAATCCAGCAATTGTCCTGAATTCACAGTTTCTATCAGTCGCTACATCTTTAGTTAAAGTAATATAAGGCCTTATCCCCTCAAAAAATGCCTGAACGAATGTCATCGATATTTGTTTCATCACCATACGGTTATGAAATACCTACAAATACACAAGAAAACATAATATGTCAAATAAACGAACACATCATAATTTACATTGTTGTTCAAATATGGGGCTTACCTTTTCCTTCGGTCTTTTATGAGGGTTTGGGTGATAGGATTGCATCGGAGTGTCACTTGTACTTGTAGTTACAGGGGGAGAATAACTATCCTGCATTGAAGATAAAATTTTGAATTCAGACAGTTCACACCTCGTAGATGTGTCAATCTTTGCATGTAGACGACCTCTTGTAGTTGTATTCACCTTCGGTTTATTCAGATGTGAACTGTCTGAGGTTACTATCTCTCAACTTCTTCAACATCTGTAACTTCCTTGTGGGATCATATTCATTAAACTATTTCAAAAATATTTATACTTCATCAGTACAATCGAATTGTTGCTCTATCTGGGTTGAGATACCTAGCATGTCAAGCTTACGCCAATGCGGATGTATAGAATCAAGAAAAATTGGGCGACCTTCCATCATGTACTGTGCAATCTCGTGTACGCATGACAACCTGTGCATGCGTCGATAAACACAACCACATGCACAAACATCAATACCAATAATGTTGGCCCTCTTCATGTCACATAAAAGTATCTTTATCGCTTTTATTGAAATGTTGTCTCGAAGCTCTTTGAATTCGGAAGGCTTGAAATTGTGTTAGACGACTGTCTTATTATTCTTGAAAGATGTTTTTATGCTTGTATGATGTAACTCAAGCAACGTATGTATACTATTCCAAGAGAACTCAAAATCTATTTTATTCAATCCGAGTTGCCTTTTTAGCTTTGCATGTGCACTCTCAACCCTATTCGTTGTAGTTGTCCTAAAATGCATCCATCGATCCATTCAAGCAGCCACAAATCTATCTCTATATACATCTAGCCAATTGCTTTGCACATATTCGAGTACATCCAGATACGTGCTGAATTTATGATTTAATGATGCGAGATTTTGGAAGTATTCCTCTTCTGTCGCTGAAAACACCAATACATTCCAACCCATGATGAACCTGTCCCAAATCTCTTTGGTCAAAAATATTTTCTTACACTTCGTGAGAACATTCCTACTAATGTGCCATCTATATAGTAAATGTGTAGCATTAGAAAACACTGTAGAGATTGCATTCATCAAAGCTACCTCCCTGTCCGTCACAATAACTTGAGGATGAACACTATCACCGATCACATCCCTCAAAACACTCAGTGCCCATATAAAGTTATCTTCTTTCTCGTATTGGAGATATACAAAGGCTACAACGAAGGTCATGTCAGTGGATGTCAATCCAACAAT
>JAOXJP010132929.1:0-13553 GCA_025762735.1 Platanus orientalis | reverse complement strand
GAGTCATTCCAAGGGGTGATCTCAAGGCTCTCCTCATAGTGAACTCGAGTGCCCTGTACCAAAGGATAGTACTCGACTTGCTTGAGGTAAATTTTTTATGATCCCACTTCTCTTTCACCATTTTTGGCTTTGAGTATTCTAATCGTCTCTCCCTTTTTTTTTTTGCAGTTGACTTCGCTCATGACGATGGGCATCCAATTTCAAAAGGCTACGGAGAACAGTGTTCGTTCACAGAAGAAGAAGGTCACCTCTTTGCAGGTCGAGCATTCAGGCTTCCAATCTTAGTTGTCTAATTTTGCTAAAAGGGAGGCAGGCCTTCATGCTGAACTCAAGTCACTTCATTCCGAGAGGGATGACTTAGCAACCAAATTTTGGGATTCCTTATAAGAGAGGAAGATCTTGGTGAACAAAGCGGTTGAGGCTGAGGGCAAGGCCACTCTAGCAAAGGAGATTATTGCTCGGGAAAAGGCTAAGGCCAAGGTTGCATTGGTTGTGCGTCTGCATGAGGAAAGGGATGCCACCTAGGTAGATATCTGGGCTTTTGCCGATTACATGATTGAAGTCTCGGATTACTACCGAGATGGTTTCGAAGCCTTCCAACGCTGAGCCTCTCGAGCATACCCAGAGGTCGACTTCTCCGTGTTTATTTTCTATGATGACTCGGGGTCTCCTGCTATTGTCGAGGTTATCGAGGTCGAGGAAGATGAAGCCGAGGATTAGATCGCTTTTTCAGGGCCTTACCATAAACGTTTTATACATGGACCCCTCATGTAAAAAATTCCTTTATGAATGAAAACATTTATTTGTCTTCTCCATCTTTTTTCTTCATGAATGATTCTCTGATATTCCCTGTGCCTGGTGTGATAACTTGTTCAATATTCCTTTTAGCTGGACCCGAAGCACATCTAGTTTCATTAAGTGTAAAAGTTCTTAAGTGCTTAGTGAAAATTTGAGGCGTTAAGTGCTTATGGGCCACATGGGGCCAGCCGAATAACCCTAAGTCATCAAGTGACTCTTGGCCACATAAGGCTAGTCAAATAATCCTGAGTCATCAAGTGACTGATGACTCTCGGCCACACGGGGCCAGTCAAATAAATCAGAGTCATCAAGTGACTCTCGGCCACATGGTACCAATTAAATAAATCTGAGTCATCAAGTGACTCTCGGCCACATGGGGCCAGTCGAATAAATCTAAGTCATCAAGTGACTTTCGGCCACATGGGGCTAGTCGAATCATGTACCTTATCATTGCTCCAAGTAATTTCGTTTACTTAATCATGTGCAAAAAGGTTCCCTTTATTCATTGATGTTGAGTTACAATTTCCCTAGGGATAGTATTTCCTTATATGTTCCGCATTCAAAGGCTTGCCCTCCAGATTCTCAAGATGATATGATCCCTGCCTATTGAACTTAATAACTTATAATGGTCCTTCCTAATTTGGTCCAAGTTTTTCATCCGTCGGGTTCTTGGTGGCAAGCGTGATTTTCCTTAAGACTGGGTCTCCAACTCTGAATCTCCTTTCATTGACTTTTTTGTTGTAGTATCGGGTCATGGTGCTCCTGTAAACTGTCATTCAAGAGGCAGCATTCTTTCTTCCAGTAGGTTTAAATTTAGACGGAGATTCTCTTCATTCTTGTTGGTGTCTGCTCTAGAGACTCAGTACGTTGGCATGATCAATTCTACTAGGGTTACTGCTTCTGACCCGAACGCCAAAAGAAAAGGGGTTTCACCCATCAGGGTCTTGACCGTCGTCTTGTATGCCCATAAAGTTCTTGGTAGTTTATCAGGCCAATTTCCTCTGTGGGCTTCCAATCTTGTTTTTATTATATTGAGGAGAGTTCGATTGGTGACCTCTACTTGTTTGTTGGCTTGAGGATGTCCCGGGGATGAGAAGTGGTTTCTGATCCCAAGGTTTGAGCAAAATCCCCTAAATCGAGGGTTGTCAAATTGCTTACCATTGTCTAAGATCAAGACCTTTAGGACACCAAAGTGACAAACTATAGCCTTCCATGTGAAGTTTTGGACATTACTCTCGGTAATCTTGGCAACGGGCTCTCCTTCGCCCCACTTGGTGAAATAGTCGATTGCCACGATGATGAACCTAACTTGTCTTTTTCCTTTCGTGAGTGGACCGACTATATTTATTCCCCATTGTGCAAACGGCCAAGGGTTGGGGATCGAAGTAAGTTCTTCTACAAGTTACCAAGGCTTATTGGCGAATCTTTGGCATTTGTCACATTCCTGAGCGGAACATGCAGAATCGGTTCGCATGGTGGGCCAGTAATAGCCAGCTTTGATGAGTGGATGAACCACTGATCTTCTCCTTAGGCGTCCACTCCGGTGATCAAGGGTTACCAAACCCCCTCTGTGCGAGAGTTGGGCTTTGCTTGGAGTCACCACCAAATCGGGGTTTAACCGATGGAGTTGGACGTCAGTTTTCCTCTTCAAGGAAGATGAGAAGTCTAGACTTGAAGGTCTAGGAGTTTAACTCCTAATACTAGTCTGCATTCTAGAGATTAAGGGTAAGTTGTTTGGTTACATTTGGGGAAGGTGTTAGGCACCCAAATACCCACCTTTTTAGGGCGGCTTCTCCCATTCATACAAATTTTAGTCTATGACAATGTCCATGCTTTGTGAATACTGAGTTGAGAGCTTACTGGATTTTTTCAAGCTTAATGCCTGATTTTACCCTTAATGCCTGATTTCCAATGCCTGAATTTAATTCAGGGTGAAAATCAAGCGTTGGTTCTTGAAAAGTCTAGAAATTGTCCTTAGGGTTGTCTTATCCTAATTGCAAGAGACCCCTCATGGGTTAGGTATTTAGAGGGATGGTGGACCCCTCTAAATTGTCCACTGGTGGGTTCTTTAGGGTTAGGTGTTAACCCTAACAAAAAGGAGAGAAAGGGAAAGAGGTTATTTTTTTTGTCTTACAGGATTAACGTCTGATTTTCATCTCAATGCCTGATTTTTCAACGCTTGAAATTTAATTCAGGTGAAATTCAGGCGTTGGAGGAGCTAACCAGACTAGCATCTCTGTGCAATCTTTTGGGATGGTTTGGTGGGTCCTAGTGCTGTGGGACCCATGGTTTGGGTTAAGGGAAGTTTCCTAGGGTTTCATCCTAGGGGTCCTAGCCTTAGGCCACGTGGAGATATGATCTCCCAAAGTAAGCCACTTGGTCATCTATTACAGGCCTAACACTTGTTTCTTGATCTGACGTCTGAATGTTAAACACCTGAATTTAATTCAGGGGAAATTCAGGCGTTGGGTGCTGAAACCAGCAACCAACTTAGGTTTTTGGGCCACAAAAATAAGGCCCAGAGGGGTAGGGTTTCTCCTGGGTCCTTGCACTATACCTAGGATACACATATACTTAATTAATTTTTGAAAAAACATGGTTTTTAACCCATGATTAACACCTAAAACTCACTCCGATGTGTTGGGACAAAAATGAAGGCCCACAGAGGTGCACATACACAGGATTGAACTTCAAAGGCTATGTTTGCCATGGGATAGGGCTGAAGATGAATCAGGGCTCCCTATGGTGGGTCCCAGATCTCAACGCCTGATTTTTCTCTTGACGCCTGTTTGTTCAACACCTGATTTTTAATTCCCTAAAAATCAGGCATTAGTTATTGAGAGAAAATCCAGCATATGGATTTCTAGATTTTGGAACCCTTAAGGTTTTGAAAAAATTATGAAATTATGCATGCTAGCAAACAACATATATATGAACAACATATAAAAATTTGAACCTCAGTTCATGTATACAAAATTTAAACTAAAAATCACAAATATTTCACTTAGTCAAGTCTCAAAAGACCCAATTTTTTTGGTCTGTTTGGGAGGCCATCTCGAGGCCTTCCACAACTCCTAAAATCACGAAATTAAATACAGTATCTAGCATGTATGTCTAGTCTAACATGGTTAAATTTGGGCTCAAGCAGCCCTATACAAAATTCACAAGCAAATCAACAATAAAATAGCCTCTACTGTATAACCCAAATTGGAGCAGTGCTTAGACATGAATTGGATAACATAACAACATACCAAATTGACATATGATCACAGGGGGGGGCAGATAGACCAGAGTTTCGGCTTCCCTTGGGTCCAATACACCTAGGGTTTTCAATTTCTTTTTTTTTTTTTTTTTTCTTCATCTTCTTTTCTCTTAGGGATTTTAGGGTTTTTGGTTGCCAACCTAGGGCTATTTATAGCCCCAAATTGGTGTGGTGGAGGGTTGAGATTGATCTTGGGGTTTGCTAGGTGGAGGGACAGGATGATGTCCATCCTAAATGAGGTAGAGGGCTAGGATTAAATCTAGGTGTGTGGTTAGGATGATTTTGTGCTAAGGGGCATGGATTGGTGAGGTGGATAGATGGAGGGGCAGGGTTGGTTTGTGCTAGTTGAATGGAGGGTGAGATTAGGGGTGTGCTAATGGGCATGGATAGGTGAGGTGGAAGGGGGACATGCGAGATACCCTTTGGTGATATCCCATTGGTTACAATCTTAAAGGGGAGGCATCAAGATGCCAATCGGGGGGGTGTGAAAAACTCTGTAGGGATTTGAAATTCAAGGTGTAGATCCAAGGGAGGAGAGTGGATGATCAAATGAGAAGATGCTAATCCAAGGGTATGTTAAAATGGCCTTAAGGTGTGAATGCATTTAATGCTAAAACTTTTAGCTTTATTTCATTTAATGAGTAATGATTGCTTTTTGATTTTTTAAACCCTCTTTGTGCCGTCACGCCTTGCGAGCTCTCAAGCTCAGAAGTTGGCCCAACCAGTGTCATTTTCAGAGGTTGCAGATGCTCCGGTCGGGCTGGTCTAGTCAGAACCAAATTACGAAAAAAGCAAGGGATGAAATCAGGGTTTTTGACCTGAAAAGATCTTAGATACATTTTGAAAGGGCACAATGTTAAAATTGATCTGAAAATCACTCAGGGATAGATGACCCAGGGTCCAGGTGATCCACAACCTTTGACTACGCAGGATTATGGAACCTGAGCAGGAAACTGGGTCAAAAACCATTTTTTACATGTTTGGACAATACTGGATAGGGAATGCTGCTATTTCTTCTGTAAAATGCTATCATGGGCCATATATGGGGGATTTGAAGCTTGAGGAGTCCTTGAAATACAGGAGCTGACAGATTGGTTGTCGGGTTCCCGGGCAGTTGTCAAGAATTTTTTAAAATAGGGTCACTTAAAGAGATTGTGTTTCTGTAGCTACCTGAAGCCGGGTGGAATTAAATGGTCAGACATTCTCTGAATTAGGAGTTTATGAAATGTTTTTTTGAGGATAGGGGTGAAACTGAGAAAATGGCATTGACCTTACTGCATTTCGAGTCTGGGAGAACTTTTGAGGGCATTCCACGTGTCATATACAGACGAAAAGTGCTTTTTCTAGGTTTGGGCAGAAATGATTGCCTGGACCATAGATTTTATGCAAATTAGTGTGAATATGATAGTCTTGAGGTTTTGAATTTACAGTGGGGTGGCCACTGACCAACTGAATTTTTGATTTCAGATGACCGGGAGTCGATCGAGCACCTGATTTTTAGACCTGATTTGTTTCACTTTTTGGAGTATTTGAGGGAATCTTGGCATATAAGTTTTGTGAAAGTTTCTGCACCTTAGACAACTTTTTGAGGGTCTCATGATTCTGGAGAGATGGACATCGAATGATCCTAATTTCGAGGTCTAGAGAATATTCTGGCTTAATTGGAGCAAAAAGCAATAAAACAGCCTTTTGACCTTTTAGGGAAGATTTAAGGTTTCAAAGAGGTTTGAGATTTTGAAATTCTCTTCTAAGACCTGGAGATTTGAAGCTAACGTCGAGGCTGAGATATGGCGACTGACCTTCTTGGATTCAAAGGTCAGATGAATCTCTGAGAGCTTTTGTAAGGGTCATTTCTTGGTCAGGGTTGTCATAGATTGAGAAATTGGCTATTTCCGTTCTCAAGCAATGTCTAACCTGTGATGAGTTCCTTAGAGTAGGGAGACTCAGGGATGCATAGGATTTGAAATTACACCATTCGGATAACGAGAGAGGCTCTAGGGATCCTTTGAGGTCCTAGGGGTAAATGCTCTGAGGTAAAAAGGGTAAAATGGTAATTGTTTGCTTGCGGGTCAAAAAAAGTGAAAATGAGAATTCTTCACTTGTGATGCTTTATGACAAGAAGGCTTATGTAGGCAGGAGAAATTCAGTGATCTGGATGGTAGATAGTGAGTGTTGAGCTTTTAAAGGCAAAAGGGTAAAATGGTAATTTTTTCATTTATGATGCTTTGCTGGGGAAAGGCTTACTGGAGGTGGAAAACTTACTGATGATATGAATGGGGTTTTCAAATGTGGACCCTCAAAATCTTGTTGGTGCTTTTATGAGAGATTAGGGTTTGTCCTGAAATGGTTCATTTTGGACTGTAATAAGGTGCTTTAACTTGTTCACTTACGATTGGAGCATCTGAGGAGACCTCTTTAGGAATGCCTAACCTCTTAAAGTCCAGGTTTTCTCTTCCTAAGCCAAGGGTGCTTAGATTCTTGATGCCTAAATGTTATACTATCCTTATGCTATCACATGACTCAAGTCAAAATTTAGGTGTTAACACCCCCCGAGTGGTTTCCACACACTCCTTCGTGGATCTCCCTTATAGCTAATTCTAACTTGGTTGGGTTTAAGCACCGCAGGTAGGGCAGTGTAAGGCTCCTCTTGTACAAGATTTCGTCTAACAACATGTATCGTAAAGCCCTTAATTTGAGTATCCTCGCTTCTATACCATCGTCAGGTAGTCTATCACTTTCTAGGAATGCCCGGATCAGGTCCATCCACGTTGGTTCTTCTTCAGTGATCCCGATAGGTATCACTTTGATGGTAACAATACTTATTGTTAGTAGATATTCGATCATCACGTCCTCATCATCTCCGAGGGCTGAGGCTAGTTGGGTCAATCTGTCAGCTCGATCATTCTGCTCCTGTGGTATGTGTTCGATAATGAATAAGTCAAACATGCTCACCAACACTTGGACTATCCGTAAATATGCTACCATTTTATCTTCCCTTGCCTCATACTCTCCTAGGACCTGGTCTACTATCAGCTTGGAGTCGCTCTTGACCCTTATTCTCCTAGCCTCGAGCTTATGGGCTATCTTAAGCCCATTCACCAGTGCTTCATATTCTGCCTCATTGTTGGTTAATTTAAATCCAAATCTGATGGCATACTCCCGTTCTTCTCCTCCTGGGGCCGTTATTATGATCTTGAGCCCACTTACGTGACCTGTGGTCGACCCATCGAAATTCAACTCCTAATTATCTTCTTCCACAAGAGTAGGCTCTCTTGTATTTCTGTGTCCGGGGATGGAGTTAGTTCGGCTACGAAATTAACTACGGCTTGGCCTTTTATTGCTCCCCTAGGCTTATATTCAATGTTGATTATCCTAGTTCGATTAATCATTTAATCAATCTACCGAAGGTGTTTGGCTGTTGCAGAGAATACTTCAGGGGTTGGTCCATGAGGACAGTGATGGTGTGAGCTTGGAAGTACGGGTAAAGCGTTCGTGTCATGATTACCACTGCAAAGGTGACCTTTTCAACCTTTGGATAATTCCTCTAGGCTCCAATAAGGACCCGGATAACATAGTACAAGGGGCCGCTACTTGCTTCCCTCTTCCTTTATTAAGACCGAGCTCAAGGCAGAATCTGAGATAACAACATATAGGAGCAGGGAATCATTGGGTTCGGTTTTGCACAATAGGGGTAGACTTGCAAGATGTTCTTCGCAGTCTTTCATCCACTCGAATGCTTTTCGTAGGAGACGAAAGAAGGGAAGGGACTTATCCATTGATCTGGATATGAACTGGTTCAGCATCGCTACTCTCCGTACTAGTTTCTAAACCTCCTTCATGTTCCGAGGTGATTCCATTCTCTTGATGGCTTCCACTTTTTTGGGATTTTCCTTGATTCCCCTTTGTGAGACCATGAAGCCTAAGAATTTTCCCACCGACACTTTAAAGGCACATTTTGCAAGGTTCAGCCTCATTTTGTACCTCCTTAGTGTGTTGAATGTCTCTTCGAGGTTTCTGAAATGGAGGCTTGCCCTCAAGCTTTTGACCAGCATGTCATTTACATATACTTCCATATTCCTCCCTATCTAGTTCTTAAACATGGTATTGACCAGCCTCTGGTAAGTGGCTCCTGCATTCTTCAGCCTGAAGGGAATTACCCGATAGCAATAGAGGCATCGGTTAGTGATGAATAAAGTTTTTTCTTGATCCGGCCCAAACATCCCAATATGGTTATACCCTGAGAAAGCATTTATGAAGCTAAGCGACTCGTATCCAAAGGTTGAATCTACAAGAGTGTCTATTCTCGACAAAAGAAAACTATCCTTCAGACAAACCTTATTCAGGTCTGTAAAGTCGATACATACTCTCCATTTTCCTTTTGCTTTCCTAACCAATACCACGTTTGACAACCATTTCGGATAATGGACTTCCCGTATGGACTTAGCTTCCAAGAGTTTGTCTACTTCTTCCTTAACTGCCTTGTTTCAATCTGCCACGAAGTTCCTCCTCTTCTGTCACACAGGTTTTGCAGTCTTGCAAATGTTCAACTTATGCACCATCACCTCTGGATCAATGCTAGACATGTCTTTGTGTGTCCAGGAAAAGATGTCTCAATGTTAGGCTAGCAGTTTGATCATCCTTTTTCTCTGAGCTGGTATGAGGAGGCTTCCTATTTGGACCTTCTGGCTGAGCATCTGTCTAATGGGAGTTCCAGGAGATTTTTTGTTGGCTCGGCCATCGGGCTAATCTTCTTTTCTTTTTCATCGTTGACCATCATGGTTTCTTCTTGTAGACTGTCCGAAAGAGAGGCATTGTAACATTCTCTTACCACGGTCTAGTCACCTCTGACCTCTCCCACCCCGTGCTTTATAGGGAATCTCATCATTAGGTGATAGGTAGAGGTTATTACCTTCATCTGATTTAGAGAGGGTCTTCCCAGTATTGCATTGTATGCCGATGGGATGGAAGCTGTAGTACTTCCCTCTTGCTCTTCATGTCAGGGGGGCCTTCAACTTCCCAGGCCATTTAAGGGCAGAGTCATCTCTGATCTCCATCAAAACATATTCCGGAACCACCCTCGGAGGGGTATTCTTGGAAAATTGGGACTTAAGTTTTCTTACCTGTTGCTCAAGTTGGTGGGGTTGATCACCTCACCCCTAATTTTAATCTGATCCTCCTAATCTGTCCGCTCTTTTCCTTTTTTTTTTTTTATTCTCCTTTGCTCCTCCGAGCTGTCATCACTTCTTCTGCGTTCATACGCTTTTGTGCTTTCACCATCATTTTCTTGAGGGTATTTGGTGGGGCTTTTGCTAGAGAGAACATGAACCTAAATGGATGTAACCCTCCCATCAAGGCAGTTAGTATCACCTTGTCATCGGCGTCGTCCACCTGCAATGCTTCCCTGTTGAACTGAGTGATGTAATTTCTCAGTGATTCATCTCATTCCTGCTTTACATTCAGGAGGTAGGTTATAAGCTTCTGGCTCGAGCACTTATGAAATGGCTAACAATCCGCTTGTTGAGGTCTAGGAAGCTATCAATGGACCCTAGTTTTAACCTTCTGAACCATGCGTAGGCGGGTCCCTTAAGGGTCAAAGGGAAGGCTTGACACATGATCTCGTCCAGAAGGGCCTGAAGGTGCATCAGTGTCTTGTACGACTCCAGATGGTTGAGGGGATCTCTCGTCCTTTTGATCTATTCCATTTGAGGGGCACATAATTTGTTAGGAAGTGGGAAATTCATCACTCAGACTAAGAAGGGCAACTCGGTCCTCCTGACCAAGTCTTCGACAGTTGACGGTTTCTTCCCCTTCATCGTCTGCATGACGTCTTTTAGTTGATCTTGTACTTCTTTGAGTTGTTCATCCATCAGTGGATTACTTGGACCACCTCTCTCTGTTTGACTCTAGTGAAGACGTTCTTCATTGTGATGCTTCTCGAACTGATGGGATTCTATTTCTCGGATTCATTTTCCATTTTTGCTTCCTAATAGGGTGGGGTTTTCACCGTGCATTCCTTCATGAGTCTCTCATTCTTCTTGGTTGATGATCCTTTGTAAGAGTAGTTGATTTTGCTGAGCAATCTCTTCTATAACCTTTGTGAGGTCCCATACCCATCATTCGAGGTCGGGCCTGCCGACTTTCTACTCAGTCTGATTGGTCTGATTATTGTGTGTTGTAGTATTCCTCTAGTTATTCTTTCACGCGTCCATGGATCTAGTTTCTACCATGCACCCTTAGTTTAAATGAGTCATTTTAACCATGGTTCCCACAGATGGTGCCAACTGATGAGGCCCAAATCCTGACACTCGGGCTCAACCAAATGGGTACAAGACCTTTCGACTATCCTATGGACCTGGAAGGATAGAAACCGAGAATGGCGCTAGCCGGGTGCCAACCGGTTGCACTCTGACGCTCAAGTTAGAAATTTTAGAGAGGAGGAGATAGTATGCAATTTTGAGGAATCTATTGCTCATACCTTTCGTCGCCGTAATCGGCTTACTTTCTAATGCTCAACCTCGACATTATTCTCGGGTTCTCAGCTTAACGCCTCTTGTTGGGGTGACGCTACCAAGTGTGATTAAAGGAGTTAGATTAGTCAGAGGTGGTTGGATATGAGTTAGCTTCTCTATCAAAATAAGGGATGTCTCCTGGTTTCGATCTTGAACATTTTCTTACAGTGCGGCCTCGGTGACACGTGGTGTCATTCCTTATACAAGTGCCTCAGGTCAGTTCTTTTCGAGGCTCTAGAGTTTCGGGATTCATTCGTTTGGGAGTCTCGGAAACCATAAACTTGGGCGTCTCGACAAACAATGATTCAGGAGTCATGTATGGTCGAGAATCTCGGGGTTGACGGAGGTAGGGCTTAGATTTTGGTCTCGGCTTAGGATCCCGACTGTGCACCAGTTCCAATCTCATTAATACCCTTTTATCTAAACCTATCACACACCTTCAATAAAACTCAAACTCAACTCCCAGACCTTCATTTATTCTAACCTCCCCTCATCTCTAATATGTTACTTTCCCTTCCCCTCACGAACACTCTCCCTCTCCCTTACCTTTCCTCTCCCCCTCCTCAGCTACATCCCCAAACCCTTTCCCTCTCCCTCACATTCCCTCTTAAAATATCAAAATATATGGCTCTTACTCGAGGTGGATGACCAACCAGCAGGAGAACCAGGGCGGCAACAAGAGGTAATTTTTATTGTTTTTTTGCGTATTTTTTATGTTCAAACTGGTGTTGCCGAGCAAGGGTACCATTGCTCGGCCAGCCTAGCCGAGTAGGGAATGCCCCGCATGGACAGCCCGGCTGGGCTGGACGAGTAGTGGTACCCTTGTTTGGTAACCCCAATCTGAACAAACCCAAAAAACCAAAGAAAAACCCAAAAAAAAGTTTTTGAAAAATAAAAACTTTTGCAAAATTAAAGTAGTTTATTAACTTAATTTGTTATTGTGCACATCTAACACAATATGACATGTGTGCTAGATTTAGATGCAGGAGATGAGTACTTTGTTCCTACTGCATTTGCCTGCCAACGTCGGGCTGTAGAGGCATCTACTAGTCACTCATACGTGCAAAGCCTACAATAGATGACCATGCTGCAGGAGAGGTGCTTGAGCATATTGGAGATGTGTGTGAGGATGATCTAGAGGCATCTGTCCCCAGAACGCTTGCAGACCCGACACTCCTTACTAGTCATCCCACACACGTTGCTACACTTATATGGTGACATCAGGTAATGTTTTTAAGATTGAAAATTTGTATTTATTAATAATACCTGACGCACTAATATTATTTGTTTTAATTGTAGGAGCAGCCGTTGTTGAAGTTGATCAGCCACTGATTGAAGATAGCTGAGTGGAAGTACTAGTAGTCAGATGTGCAGAATGGTTTATGACGGGGATATATTGAGCGCTCTAAACTACTTCCACTAGTTCACAATTCGTACTGGATAGTGAGATGCGCCATCATCGCTACATTTGTCGAGCGATGGTACACCTAGACGAAAACATTCCATATGCTGTTCGGGGAGATAACCATCACGCTAGATGATGTCAGCACCCTACTTGTTATTCCCATGGTTGGGAAGACTGTCTCCCTCAGCCTGGTGGATAAGGCACAGACTTTGTTATCCTGTGCACTTGGAGTGACGGTGGTGGAGGCCAATGAGGAGCTTAGGTCTGCACGTGGGTGCTTAGTCAAGTTGAAGTGGCTATGGTTGAGATTTCAGGGGGTGATTGACGCCAGTGGTCAAGAGGCGATCAAATGCTCTGCCAAAACATACTTACTCTATTTGTTCGGGTGCACACTGTTTACTGATAAAATAACGAGTTGGATGCCAGTCGATTACCTCCACTGCTTGGAGGATCTTGATAGTGTACATACTTACGTGTGGGGAGCCGCCGCATTGACATATTTATATTGATAGCTGGGGTTTGCCAGTAGGTCGGAGGTACGACAGATCACTGGGTATCCTACATTGATGAAGAGGTGGATCTATGAGCACTTTCCTGGCATTATTCCACACCAGAACATTGGTTATCAGCCCCATGTCCCATACATCCAGCATTATAGGTCACGTAGGGAGATGGGTATTTTTATGGAAAATGTGAAGGCACTTCGAGAGACCATTGATGCATGGGGCTCCAACGGCGTATGTGTTTACTTTTATATAGTATAGGTTAATACTTTTTTATGCAATTATCTTTTATTTGTCTAACATATATGTTAACTTGGGTAGGTCACGTGGTCACTGTATGATGATAGCAGGTAGTATCACCAATTGCCTTATACTTCATATTACCATGTCATACTTAAATGCCTTGACATCGTGAGGCCCTATCATCCGATGCGGGTCCTGAGGTAGTTTGGGCGATAATAAATTATTCCATCTATCCCACGGGCCTCGAGACAACGAGTGTGCACCTGGCTATATGGACTGGTATGCACTCGTATCACATCGATATATGTAGAACCTAGACTATAGATCACTTAGAGCACCACAGCCTGGGTAGTCATTCACGACAAAGGAGGTATATCATTTCAACATTCGTATTTATCATATTTCTCATATTTTAGTTATTTTTTTATTACAATTTATATTATATTTATTTGTGTTTATTTCAGCGTCTTGAATGGGTCACGTCTTTACTGAGACCAGTCATCTTACGACGATCCGGCACAGTAGTGTGATGTCTGCTATTAGGCGGGTCTGGGATATCATGACTTGTCATGGCGAGCCCGTGACGGCAATGGTGACATATACATGGAGGAAAAGGTCGATCACAAAGACCACAGAGATATAGTTTTTTAATCCTTTTTTTAGTTAATGAATTGTATTTTGTACTTTATAGGGGATGAAGTCTCTCATACATTATATTATTTTGTTCGAGGATGACCGTATTTATATAAACCACAGTTTTGTTTGTTGACATTCCTTCTTTACTTGTTATTATGATTACATTTTTATACTTTAAAACCATGCACTAAAAGATG
>JAOXJP010132918.1:0-13553 GCA_025762735.1 Platanus orientalis | reverse complement strand
ATTAGGTTCTCTAAACCATGCATCTTGGTACAACATAGTCTTGACCCCTTTTAGCTAACTCGTCTACATTTTGCAGTGGCGTGGAGTACTCTATGAGTATCCAAATAATCTAAAATGAATCTACCCTACATTACTCTTACAATTAGATGTACTTGACTACCGAGATTGGCATACACAACATACCCCCAGAACTACATACAGTTTGATCCCGACAAAACCTTAGGAACACATGAACCATAAGATCGGGTATGTAGGCAGCTCGAGACTATGTCTTAGGTGCAACTGTAAAGATCACACCACGGGGGTGGTCCAGACCAATAACTTTACATTTAACAAAGCATGGACTTTAGCATAATTTAAAAACATGTATGAATAAGAGAAGCCACCTTAAAAAGGAAAGTATTTGGGATGCCTAACACCTTCCCCAAATGCAATTAAACAAATTACCCTTAATCTCAGGAACTCAGACCAGTACTAAGAGTCAAACCCTAGACTTTTGGGTCTAGACTTCTTCTCTTCACCTGGAGAGGAGAATTGATTTCCAACTCCGTCGGTTAACCCCAAGTTGGTGGCGACTCTAAGAAAAGCCTAAATCTCCTGTAAAAGGGTTAGTGACCTTTCACGCATCGGCATCACGCGCCGAAGAGTGAACCCGGAAACCATGGGTGGGCAGGGGAATCCAAACCCCTCCCAAACGCCGATGGGTTTTTTATTTATGTTCATTACTTGCCTTCTCACATGTCTATATTGCTCACATTCCTACATTTCTCACATGTCTATTTGCTTTGGATTAAACCTAGGTCACTCTATTAGTTAGTTAGGATAACACTCTATTTTTAAACAATTACTCAAATTGCCATGCATAGGATAAAAAACATGTTCATGTAGTTCTAGGACAGCTTGAACTAGTTAGTAGGATCAAATTCACACTTGAACAACTTGTATGCAACACATCTATGTTATTTTTCATTTTTCACAAAATGAGTTCAAGGACACGACATTGTATCAATACATCACATGAGTCCTTATCTAGGTCTTTACCTACCAATGGACTGACATTGGATTACCATATAGGATGAGAACAATGTATGAGTAGTTGCTGCTTTTGTCAATGCGGTCATTCCAAGTTATCCAAGCTAGTTACCACTTTATGATCCGATCTTTTTCAAGTAGGTGTTTCAACTGGTACACTTCATCTTTTAGAATCTCAAAAGCATGCATATTAGTCATTTTCAGGTTAGAGTTATTAGGCTACACTCAATAGCTTAGAGGTCTAGCTTTAGGTTTGTTTGCCGTAATTTTGATTGAATGCTTGCATGATTGATTAAATGGAACCAGGAATTCATGTCCGACTTTACAAAAGTAGTCCAAATTATTTTTTAGATAAATAGGTTCAGATTTTACCTTCTTATCTACATTTGAATACTTCTCACCCCTTTTGCTTAATATATGTAGCACGATAGCACAAATTATGTAGGCATACCACAATTAAATCAAGCCATAAAAGCAAAGAAAATGAATAAAAGTCATCCTCAAATGATTAAAATATATACATCCAATCTGAATAATAATATCTGTCAAAGTCTACAAAGTAAAAACCTCATAAATTTCCAAAGTCATCTCGGGTTAGTCTATACAACCCATCAATCAACTGAAATATGTTCAATTACATCTAAGAAAAAATCTAATCTCTAAATCACTCCTCACCGGAGCTACTACCCATAAACTCCACAGTCCATTTCCTCACCCTTTGCTTAAACCTCTTCCTAATATATGAGTGGCCAACTCCAAATTGAACCCACTCATCTCCAACAGGCTCAGTCAAACCATGCCTAGGTCTAGGACTGTCATCAACCTGTAGGGGTGCCACCTACACCACCCCACTAGGTATCAAAGCAGTCTATACTACAGACTTTATACTGATCTTGGGCTCTCTAGGAGCTAACTCTTTGCCTATCTTAGGCTCCTTTGTGGGCTGCTCTCTCTCAGGTTACTCAACCTTGAGCTCAGTATGAGGCATCTCGGTGTCTCCATCAACACCTCCTATGTCCCTTGGAACGGGGATCTGTCGTTGTAACTGCACAACCAAATGCACATGTCAAAAACTTTAAAAGTTAAACTAAAGAAAAACAGAACTAAATAATTGGTAATATGGTTACATCCTCAACCTCAGCCCGGTGGGCAGCCCTCAGGGTCTCCACCTCAGTTACATGAGCCTGATGCCTCTGCCCCATAAAGGCAAAGCATCTAGCCAACCTGTGGAGGGCGCTCAGGAACGCCTCCCTCGAAACCTGCATAAGTACACAATGCTAGTCAAATAAAAGAAAACATGTAAAATTATAAATGAACCTAAAATGAATTAATAAAATACCTGAGTCACCCCCTTAGGGGGCACCCAACCCCCTGGTAGCTCTACCTCAGGAATGGGCATCTCAATGACCTCAGCCCCCACATCGAGCAAAGTCATCACCTTGGGCATTGGGTCCATCACATCCAGCTCCGTTGGTGGAGCCCTCCTCTTTCTCCCTCGCTGAGTAGGAGGTGGCTGGACAGCAGCAACCTATCCAAATAGAAAATAAACACTGTCAAAATCATCAAGATAAAACACCAATACTTTAAAAAAATATATGCACTTATCGGGGGCTCCACGGGCCCTCCCAAAGGCCCACAGCTCTGAGTGGCCCACCACTCAGGGTAGTCCCTGGCCCAATCCAGAAACCCTGAGACATCGGTACCCTCATCCCCAAGGTTGTCAGTCCCCTCGCCCTCAATCACTCGGGGAGGTGAGTGGGGTACGACAAACTCCTCAACCCCTCCTCCTACCTGCCTCCAACACCTCTCACCGAGGTATATGGTGACCTCACCCAAAGCCACTAACACCACTTGCTGGCAAGACCAGCCCTAGGCCGAGTCCTGGTCTCAGGCATCATCGGCCTCCAAGGCCCAGTGAGCCCATGGGCGCCATGTAATCTGCATAGACACAATAGATTGAGAGGAAATGATTTACAAAATAAAGAAGTTTAGTTAAAATCAAATTGAGCATTGTATACTTACCTGGTCAGCCGTGAGCGAGTCCAGCTCACACCAGAAGGTCGAGATCGACTTTTGGGTCTTGGGAAGGGTGCCCTTCCACCTCGCCACACATGGGAAGTGGAGCACCTCCTCACCCTTCTGCCTCGGTGCCAAGGTAGGGAAGTGCTCATAGCACCATACCTATAAAAGAAACAGAGCAAGATTAAAATACAAGATAAGATAATCAAAAGAAAAGAAAATAATGAAATTTACATACCTCCTAGAGAAAGAATAAGCCCACAAAGGCACGTGGGCTCTGGCTTGTGGAGATCTCACTCATGTTGAGGTACATCCACTCTAAGGCGGATCTACCCTAACTCTGTGAAGCCACCAAAGTCAGGTCCTCTAGGGCCGGCAACAAGTAAAAATATACTTTGTCACTCTTCCTGTAGAAGATCGACTGAGTTAGCATGTAAAGTAAAAAGGCCTATGTCGATTGAGCCTTCTCCATGTCCGAGCTAGCGTCTATAGCCCAAACGTATTCATTCTCAAACCAGGAGGGAAGGACACCCTTGGTGCCCTTGTAATAGACTACGGGCTGTGGCCTGATGCAACGAGCCACCGATGTAAGGTCAAAGTCCTTTGAGCTTGGCGGGGGTGTGCCTCCCATAGATAAAACCGTCATCATGTAGAAATCATTCGAGGGCACCCTAATCTCCCTGGCTGGTAGATGGAAATTCCATGTGATGGGAGACCACTCTCCATGAGTTCCATCAGTAAGGCCTTATCGGCCAGCACCATGGGGAGAGTCAGGAAGCGGCTAAACCCCATGGCCCTCACCATCCCCTGCATACTTGGGCACGTCCGAGCCCACAAGCTTAGCACCCCTGACCACGAGCCGTGGTGCTGCACTTTTTCTTTAGCCTGAAAAAAAAATTAATAAGTTAAAATGTGTTAGAACAATGTTTAGAAGCAAAAAGAATCAAAAGCAATCTAAAAAGAAAAAAAAATATCAAAATTGTCAAAACTGTCTCTCAGGCCTAACACCTATTTTCCTTCCTGACGCTAGATTTTAAACCTGACGCCTGTTTTCCTTCCTGATGCCAGATTTCAAAACTGACGCCAGTTTTTCTTCCTAATGCTAGATTTCTAATTCAACTCCTATTTTCTCAACGCCTGTTTTTTAAAACATGCAAAAAATAGACGTTAAGCCTGTAATTTAGGTTAATGAATCCAATTCAATTCAAAATGATTTTTACCATTCAAAATAAAAAAAGAATATACAAAAAGTCAACATCAAATCAATAATAATCAAAAGTGAAGGACAAAATTAAAATGGAATAGCTTACATCATCCACAACCGAATGCTTCCAAAGTGCCTTCTCTTGAGTCGAGAGAGGAGGAAAGTGACGGCTTGACCCCACTTGCTCCATTGTCACCAAAAGAGAGACACAAAGACAAAGATTTTGATTAATGAAAATGAAGGAAAAACAATAATTGTGGGGACTCTTCCACTATTTTGTAACTAAAAATGGCCAGAAAAGAGACCTAAACAAACAAAACACTTGCCACGGGTCATTTTGAACTGTAACTGCTTTCAACACCTGTTTAACCTCCCAACGCTTGTTTCTTAATTTAATTAAAAAACAAGCATCAAAGAAATAAACAAGCGTTAGGCATTTTCCTTAAAACAACTCTAACGCCTGATTTACCCTTCAACTGGCGTTAGGCTTAAACAAAATGTTATCTTTCACTGTAAAATAACATTTTTAACCCTGTGTTCATATTTATGTTCACAGACATGGCTTACAGATCAGTACAACTAGACACGTACCCTACTGATGGTGGAAAATACCATTACCCTATAAAAAGAGACCTAGGAGAGCGACCCTACAAGAAAAAGACTTAGGGCCCCAAAGATTCTAGCACTCAGCCCCCACGACTACAAAGACCAAAACCCTGGCCACAAACCAGAACTGCCCTATAGCTACTTGACTGATTATGTCAACAATCCCAACCCTCACCTGTGGCACTCGACACTTAAAGGTCGCCCGAGGCCTTGAGGCCCCCAATCCCTGGCAAGACCTCGGATGCCGGGGGCAACGATATCGACTGAGTCAGCCTAAGGATAATCATGATTCAAAAATTGTTATACAGAGTGCATAACCTCTACAGTAGATCTACCGATAGACCTACTAGTCCTAAGAAAAGGATAAGCGTGCCCAGAGAAAATGTACCAAAAATTATGGAAGACAAGGACGTACAAGGGTATGGGGGCAGTGATGTGCGAGGGTGAAGGGGGATAACGACACATGGTTTTCATCGCTATTCACCCTAATCCGAGTCTATAAATAGAGGCATCGGCTTATTACTCAGGAGAGAGAGGTGAGAAAACCCTAACAGTAAAAAGGCTCCATCTACAGTCCCTTTGATCTCCTTGACTTAACCGTTAGAGAGCTAGAAGCCAGCCCACCGTTGGCACTATCTTCCTGATGTCATGTTATCTAGTGTGTGCAGGAACAGTTTAGTCGAGGACCTGGGCTAACTGTGGACCATCTGGTTGGCGTGAAGGGATGTTATTTCTTGGTACGTCATCACCTACCATTTCTGCAAAGTTTACAAATGCCTTAATTGCCCTTCTTCCTCGAAGAATGGGAAATCTGGAAATGTCAAAGCAGATTAGGGACAACATTGGCCCTAGCTCAGATCAACTTGGATTGGCCATTGATAAAAGCAACCATTTTCTTCTGGGATCCAATATGTATGGTTTTTCACTTCGGAGAACAAGAGCTCACACCCACTATTGAGGAGCTTGAATCCTTCTTAGGTTGGGATCATTGTCTCGACACCTAGGCCATAATTCCATATACAAGCCCAACTACTAGAAGAACTTCAATTCATTAGACATCTCCAAAGCATCATTGCACAAAGAAACCATAGGAGAATATTTACACTGTTCCTTCGATCTTTTGCTAGAAAAAGGTTGGAAGAAACCCAATGATTTCAACAACCCAATCAAGTTAGTGCATTTACTTTAGTTGTTTTAGGACAACTCCTACTATCACATAGCCGTCATCACATCCATGGTGTTCTACTCAACATCCTAGATTAACATCTTCAGAAGAAGAGACTAGCAGTAATGGTAATTTTAGAGACTATCTCTAGTCTCTCATACTGTGCCTAACATCTGAAAGGTCTACTATAAGGTTGCTCAGCTTTCCTACAAGCTTGGTTATGGGAACATCTACCCATCCTTGCATCTTTTCCGACTTATGTATCACGTAACCTAGCTCCAGCACAGGTTCATGTCAGAAGTCGACCCTTGCCAAACAGAGCAACTACAGTAGATTATCGAAGCATGCTAGCTGCTATACTCCCTGAGCAAATCACCTGGCGAGTCATGTGGCACAACACGTTACCCGCTCCTTGCTATGAAGGACTGCACTTACATGGTCATCATGGGAGTACACCAGAGCACTCCCTATGCACCGATACGTGTCCTTCTTCAGCTGGCACTCAGATAAGAACTGTTTGGCTTCCCCACAGTTTTGGAAAACATATGCAAGCTTGACCACTGTACATTTAATCATACGCGATCAATTTTAGCGGCTTTATGGGACAACTCATACATGAGAGTCTCAGGACATCCACAGCTAGTGTTCGCAAAGACACAAGCTGTGATAATAGCATATGAGCAATAGATTTTACATAGGCCTCCTATATAACCTGCTACACCTTTAGCATCTACCTCCTCAAACAAAAGACGGTGCATAGAGTCTACATCTTCATCACATATAGAACTTTCTCATACTCAAGCTGAATATGAGCAGGCATTGTCAGATTTAGCTGAGGAACGGGCATCACATGCCTAAACCAAAGCTACCCTAGAAGCTGAAGTACTTTTATACACAGAGGCTGAGGTTTCACGTGAGTATACCCAGCATTAGAATGAAACACAAGCAAGGCTCATTCACTCCTTAAAAAGTGAGCTCAATGACAGCAAGACTTTCCACGAAGATTTGGGATATGAGATAAGGCGCAGCAATGGTATGGCCTTTGTGTAGGATTAATGGATGAAGTCATGGGTTCATGAGCTAAGGGAGTAGATCTCTTCCCTAAGTTACGAAACAGTGTCACCTCCATCACCTCTAGCAGTGTCTGATCTCTAGATTTTGCTTATTTTTTGATGTATTGGGACAAGTACCATCTCCTTTTGTAATCTTTTCCGATATATATATGATATACAAAGCTTTTTGTTTCCCAAAATCTTGTGTTTTAGATTAAAGAACATGAATTCACTTGTATGACATATGCACTTGTAAAGCATTTGGCTATCAACTTATAAATAATCAAGAAAAATAAACCTAACAAATAATAACAATCAACTTTTTTCTTATTCACTCAAGATAAACAAGATACAATTGCTCCCCCAGAGACTCGACTACAAAAGCAGAAGAAAACACAACGTAGGAAAGCAATGGCTGACAAGTCAACATCGCCTCCTACAACAAGTGCTGCACCTTTTGTCATACTAGAGGCATCCGTGAAAAATCCATCTCCTATAAAGACCGCTTCAGAAAGCACCCTCCCAGAGGGATTCAAATCAGAGGTAGAACAACTCATGGGAGATTTCATGATCTGATAAGGTTGCACATCCATCCCAAAACCCGGTCAATCCTCTTCCACATCCCAATCTTCTTCACCATCTTCTAGCCAACAAGCCCCAATGAGCAGCCTCATATCCCTCCCCTTTCTAAGTTCAAGAGGCTGATGTTCGAGTATCTCATGAAGAAGGGAGGACCTCAAAGCAGAAGTTCAGCATCTGAACTACCATTCCCCAGCACTGCAAAAGCAAACACTACCACATAGCCCAACCTGCACACAAGGTCCTACTTATGTCAATGCCTCGCTCAAACCTAAAACTACACACTTACAGCCAGAGCACAGAGCCGTCTTCAACCTCGAAGAGCAATATAGGCCATCAATGGCAAGTGAAAAAGAGAAAGAGAAGGATGAGACAGCTGCACAGATAACAAAGCTCGTTGCCAAGCTAGAACCAATGAAGGGAGGACAGTTCCCTATCTCTATGGATTTCAAAGACCTCTGCATACACCCTAGAGGTGTGCTACCACCAAACTTCCAAATGCCCAAAGTTGAGAAGTACGATGGCACTACCTGTCCCAGGATGCATCTCCGTATGTATTGTAATGCTATGTTCCAGTGGGGTCATGATGAACGGATCCTAGTCCAGATGTTCGGCTAGAGTTTGGAGAAGAATGCTGGGAAATGGTTGACAAGCCAAGAAAAGAATAATGTTAGTACATGGAGGGCCCTGACACGATCATTCGTCAACCACTACAGATTCAATCTTGAACTACTACCAAGTAGAGAAGAAGTTGAAGGAATGAGGCCAACCTCAGGGGATAGTATCAGGGACTTTGCATATAGATGGAGACTGAAAACCTCCAACCTCAAACATCCCATATCTGAAGAGGATATGATATCTACTTTCTTGAGAACTCTAGGTTCTACGTACCAGTTGATGCTCCCGACCGCATCGCAGAATAATTTTGTTAAAGTTGTTGACAAAGCCAGCAAGGTGGAGTTGGTAATCAAAGTAGGGTTAATACATGAGGCATCACTTGCCCTAGTCGGATCCTCTAAGACTGTGCCAAAGAAGACAGCCGCTACATGGCCAGAGGGTAATCAGGTGCATACTATTGAGGTCTCATGGCCTAGTCAAAATAATGGTCATGTTCTGTCTCTGCCACAGCCAGCTCAAAGTTATCCTGCAGCCATGAATATCATCCCTTCTCAAACATAGCAGTTCTACCAGCCTAGGTATCCAGGTGCGCCAGAAGAAGAAAGAAAAAGAACAAAGTTCACCCCTTTGCCATACTCCTATATATACATAATGGAGTATCTCATCAAGAAAAAGTTGTAGCACCCATTGGATCCTAAACCTCCGCCTTACCCTCTGCCCTACTTCTATAATCACGGAGAACATTATGAGTATCATCAAACTCTAGGGCATACCCTCGACAAGTCCTTTCGCTTGAGACATGCTATCCAAGACTTGATCGATGAGGGTAAGGTATCATTTGACCCTACACCCACCAATCCCCTATCAAATACCAACGTCATTCAAAATCCACTCCCCGACCATAAGTCACCAAAAGGGGTCAACATGATACGTACTACCAGCATCCAATTCAACCCTACCAGCTACATTAGCAAAGTTTCAGAGCCCAAAAAAGTCATCTTTTTGCCTGACACTGACCATGTGTCCACCATAAGAGGATATACCCCTGAGCCTATTCCCCCTCCTGAATATGAGCACTTACTCACCGACATGTGGGATACGGCCCCAGAAAGCCCGATCACTGTTTTTCCCCCTAACATCAATATATATGGGGAAGGTTCAGCAACTTATGACCCTTTCTCATCACCCCATATCATCCCATCACCATCATTATATGCCCAACTCACTGACCTTTCATCTCTCAGCCAAGTCATCAACATTCCTCCACCTACTAGAATCTAGTACTTGTTGAATAGAGTCTCCTTGGGCTATCTGGTCGGAGAAGTTACAGACCCAGAACTTTCAAAAGATGAGCTAGAAAAGCTCACAGCTTTCATTACCCAGTTTGGCAGAGTCTCCAAACCGGTCACATATCTACACCCTAAGGGCAAGGGGAAAGAGAAGATGATAGAAGAAGAGACAGAGATAGAGATATAGAGGCAAACCAAAGAAACAAAAGAGAAGAGAGAAAATGAGGTTTTCGAAGCAATTATTTAGAAATCTAACCTGTTCTTAGGCGAGCAACTATCCAAGACACCAACACAGGTCTCAATCTTGGGCCTCTTGCTCACATTAGAGCAACATCGAGAGAGATTCTTGAATATATTCAAAAAGTCCTTTATAGATTCCTTAACCACACCAGACAGGCTAAAGAATATGGTGGCAAGAGTATCAATGCCATGAGTCATTACATTTTCTGAGGATGAAATCCCTAAGGGAGACATTATGCACAATAGAGCCATCTACATTATAGCACGTCATGCTTACATGCGCATTCCACTTATCCTAGTAGACAACGGGTCAGCTTTAAACATCTACACCAAGGATACATTGGACACATTGGGAGTTCCTTTGGACTGTGTAAAACCCAACCCATGTGACATCAGGGCCTTCGACAACTCAATAAGTTGCGGCCAAGAAGAAGTGTTTGCTCCCCTAGTGATAGAAGGGAGAATGTCCCAAGTTCAGTTCCAGGTACTAAGCATACCATCCTCCTTCACAATGTTGTTGGGAAGACCGTGGATACATCAGGCAGGTGTCATCCCATCCACTTTTCATCAGAAGGTCAAATTCATTATCAATGACGAGGTCATTACAATGCCAGTGGATACAGATGTCATCACTATGATAGGCCAGAAGATATTGAGAGTTCGGAACCTGCAAGCCCTGAGCACATTCACTTCATATCAATTTGAGATCATACATACCAAGCAAGAGGCGGCCGAGTTGGAAAGGAAGGCTAACACACTTCCACCCAAATTCAATATGATGGCCCGAATGAAGTTCGACCCAGACAAGGGTCTAGGAAGGCATTCCCAAGGAAGGAAGAACCCCATCAAGGCTATCAGAGTGCCGTATAAGGCAGGCCTAGGTTTCAAGTCTCTCCTCAAACATCAGTTTAAGAAGAACAAGAAAAGGAAAGTCAACTACAAAGCCGCACTACGCTTCGTATCAACCTCTCAACTCTCCAAATCCAGTGGCACCCTACCAACCATATCACCTACTCAAACAAAGTCATCAAAACCCAGCACAAATCCCTCAATACCAAAAACAATCATGATTCCACCCCCAGTTATCAATTCATGTCCTTCTTACCATCTTGAGGCTGCCCCTCATATCTACATGTTGAACACCAAGCCATCTGTCCCTGAGGTTGGGCAATGTTCAGCCCCAAACACCTTGAAACATAGGGAAGACAACCTGACTCCTCTGAGTCTAGTCTTGCTCCTCGACAATGTAAGAGAAGCTCTCTAATCAGTGATTGCGAGTGGAGAACTAGACTTAGATGAGATTGACCCTGACCAGGTCATCATGCCCCAGAACATGGATACTTGTGGATGTCGTAGAGCAGATAGGGAAAGCTAACTCAGTAGCAGTAGAAGATCAAGATGAGGTGATGGATTGATTGATGACAGAGGCCTAGAAGAGCCGATCATTTCATACTTTTGTTCAAACTTTTCAAAAGCTTTTTAGTTTTTTTACTTTCACCCTTTTGTAATAAGAACTACGTAAACTTGATCCCTAATGACTCATGAATTGTCGAAGCATTCGACCAATGCGCTTGTAAGGGGTACATAGGCAACCTGAGACACAACTTCAGGCCCAGTCACTTTCTGAAAAGAAAGTCTTTTGCTTTTCTTTACCCTTGTAGTCAAAGAACTACATGCGGCTTGATCTTGACAGATCAATGTTTTCAAAAGCAATCATGCTAAAAGTCAAGTATGTAAGCAACCTAAGAAGTAACTTCAAGCTCAACTACTTTAAAAAAAATGTAAATTTGGTCCACCCAGAGACCAAAACTACGCGTGGCTTGATCCCGGTTAAACAAGTCTTCTTAAGCTTATGATCAACGCAAACATCGGGTATGTAGGAAACTTGGAGTCTGATTCCAAGTCCAGTTGTTCTTCTCTAGTATTAAATCTCCCTTTCATGTAAATTCATACTAAAATCTTTTCTTTCAAAAATAGGAAGAAGAAGAATTGATTGATGATGACATGATGCCAAAAGAGGTGATTAAGGCCTTTGAGCGCCAAGAGAACCGAAATCTTTCATCGATAGATGACCTCTAAGAGATCAATATTGGGTTAGAAACCATGCCTAGAGTTATGAAAATTGGGACCCCCAGCACTTTAGATCTGGGGCATGCCCTATTGAACTTACTTAGAGAATACATAGATATCTTTACATGGACTTATGTAGACATGCCTGGTCTGGACACAGACCTTGTCACCCATAAGCTTCCCACTAACCTAGATATTCATCCCATCAAGCAAAAGCCTAGGCATCTATGACCAGAATGGTCCCTAGCACTCGAAGAATAAATCTAGAAACAACTAGATGCAGACTTCCTTTTATCTGTCCAATATCCCTAATGGTTAGCCAACATCGTCTCTGTACCCAAGAAGAACAGCAAGGTCCGAATGTGTATAGATTATAAAGACCTAAACAAAGCTAGTCCCAAAGATGACTTTCTACTACCCTACATTGATGTGCTCATAGATAGTACTGCCAGACACGAGATGATGTCCTTCATGGATAGGTTCTCAGGCTACAATTAGATCAAGATGTCAGTGGAAGACCGTGAGAAGACTGCTTTCATGACTCCTTGGGGCACATTCTGCTACAAAGTAATACCCTTTGGTCTCAAGAATATAGGGGCAACATATCAACGAGCCATGACTACCCTTTTCCATGAAATGATCAATAAAGAGATAGAAATCTATGTTGACGACATGATTGTCAAATCTCATCACAAAAAAAAATCACTTGAGCCATCTACAAAAGCTATTTACCCATCTTCGAAAATACAGATTGAAGCTGAACTCAAATAAGTGCATCTTTGGAGCCTCTCATGAAAAATTGTTAGGCTTCATCATCAATGAAAGAGGCATTGAAGTTAATCCATCCAAGGCCAAAGCAATCATTGGAATGCCTACTCCTCACACAGAGAATGATGTACCCAGTTTCTTAGGGCATATTCAATACATCAGTCATTTTATTGCTCATCTCACTCCTATCTGCAAGCCCCTGTTTAAACTATTGAGGAAGAATGTTCCAACCCAATGGAATAATGACTGCCAAATTGTATTTAACAATATCAAGAATTATCTGCTAAGCCCACTTGTATTAATCTCTCTAGAGCTAGACCATCCACTCATTCTATATGTAACTATGCATGACAACTCCATGGGATGTGTGCTAGGATAGCATGATAAGATAAGGAATAAGAAATAAGCCATTTACTATCTGAGAAAGCATTTCATTAACTATGAAACCAGATACATGCCTCTCGAGAAGACCTGTCTCTCCCTAGTCTATATCACCAAAAGGCTTCAGCACTATTTCCTTTCATACAAAGTGTTTTTGATATCTAGGATAAATCTCATCAAGTATCTATTTGAGAAACCAGCAACTATAGGAAAAACTACCTGATGGCTCATGATGCTATCAGAATTTGACATCACATATGTCTCATAGAAAGCTATCAAGGGACAAGCCATAGTCGATTTTCTACCAAATGGACCAGCGGATGAACCTTCATCCTTAAAATTTGACTTCCTTGATGAACACATACTTTGTGTTGAAGTTGAATCAAGAAAGATAATCAGATGGAAGATGTGCTTTAACGAAGCTGTCAATCAGTTAAGCTACGGGATTGGAGTTGTGCTCATTTCCCTTATAGGTGTCCTCATTCCAATTGTTGTAAGGCTACACTTTCAATGCACCAACAACATAGCTG
>JAOXJP010132907.1:0-13554 GCA_025762735.1 Platanus orientalis | reverse complement strand
CTCTCTCTCTCTCACGTCCTGAAAGTGCTAGTATGTCGCATGCCCCTTAAAGAACGCCTAAGGCCCACCCTACATTAGGACACATCTGCATTGAAAACTAAAATTCACCCCCCAAAAAAGTGTAAATCACTTTTTCAGCGCTGATGTGTCCACCCCTAATGTAGGGGCGACCCTTAGGCATTCTTTAAGGGGGCACACCAAATCCCAACCGATCTTCACTCATCCCAAATTTGATTGTAAATCTATTTACACTATAAAATACTGCAAAAAAGCAATGACTAAAATTGAGCCACATGGTGATATAATAAAAGAGATGGAATAGGATACAACTATATAGTTAAGTTGCATATTCTTGAAAGAATTTGGTTTTGAAAAGATAATAGATTCTATATGTGGATAATCCTATTAAGAGGAATCTTTGGAAGATAGACACAAGACAAGTGGCTTATTTCCATTGGAAGATTTCGGAAGAATTGGTTACAGAATGAGTTGTTAATGAAGACATTTATCAGACAAATGGAATACTTCTATTAAAGGGTTTTGAAAGAATTAGTTACTATATGAGGTGTTAAGCAAGAATCTTTGGAAGAAGTTACGGGACAAATGGGAGGATATTATTGGAAGAATTTCGATATCAGTTACAGATGGTGAAATATCATTGAAAGAATTTCAACATTAGTGATAGATGGCATGAGATATCGTTGGAAGAATTCTGACATCAATTACAGATGTCGAAAAATCATTGGACAAATTCTACCCCCAGGTACAAGAAAAATATAGGAATAATATTGGTGGAAATTTGGAATAAAGAATTGCATTGACAAGTGGCAAGAAGAGCATTCAAAATATGGTTTCTACAATTGACTGATATTGCAGATTATAGGACATGTAGCAGGAACTGACAACTAAATACAACTGTCCATTTGTCTATAAATAGCAACAGAACGTAAAAGAAAAAACCATATTCAAACACATATTTGAACACAACACAATGTTGTTTTTGTCTCTCTCCCCTATGGAAGTCTTATATCTTAGTTTACCGTAGTTTCCTCTTATAAGAAATCTTACTAGGGTTTATTCAACTTCTCTGTAGGTTTCAACTCATATTCATGGAATCGATGTAATTCCTTCACAGGTATGATATCACCATTCCATCCTTTGGAGTTGATTCAATTCCTCCACAGTTATACCACCACACTTCTATCCTTTAGAGTTTGATTTTATTCTTCCACATGTTGCACCATCACCAACTTTCCATCCATTACTATCCATCTTCCACTATCATTTTACGAGTTATAACATCATCTCCACGATCCTTCTATACTTTGGAGTTGATTTCCACAAGCTGCACCATCACCACCTTATACCACCATCTATATTCTACCACTATTTCTGCAGGTTATAGCATATTTCCACTATCTTCCATCACTATTTCCATAGGTTACAGAGTATTTCCACCATCTCTCGTGGTTATAGCTACAACTCTACAATCCCAGGTTTTTACAGCAACACCACCACTGTTGTGCCAAATTACAACACCATTATCATCATTTTTTATGTTGATGATTTAAATATGTTGTAAGTACTTTGTTTTACAAATATATTACTATTTCAGCAAGTTTTATTTTTCTGACATTGTCATGGCATTTGTTTTTAAAAAGTCCTCGATCTAGAAGGAAAAAGAGCTCATAGAGGGAAGAACTTTTCCCCTTGTTATCGCTTGATCTCGCTTGATTTGGTGGTTGATCAGACGACCAAAACAACAATCAGTCTCATAGTATGACTTGGCACCCAAGGTCAAAGGTAAGAAAGAATTTAGTGCCCACGTGGCACTAGAATGCCCTGGTAGGCAAAATTTCAGCCAAACAAAATCTCTCATGCTATATGCAAGCTTGTAATGTAACGTTTGGCATTTAATCTAACCCCAAATGTTGGGTCTCCTATTAATCCAACATTGGTTAGTTTTCATTTCTTAATTAAGAGCATTGGATACAAATAGGGTTTGGCCCTATAAGAAAATATCAAAAAATGATAGTAACAATCCTATCACCGTTTACCTAGTCCCAAGCCAAATCACGTAAATCCCTTTTATTTCTTTTAATATTTCCTCTATTTATATTTTATGTTTTGTCATGGTATCAAAACTCTTAGCATTTATTTAGTGAGAAAGCAAATATAAATCATACTTCAGATGATAAAATCCAGCATATGTTTTGTATCTTTTTAGTCATTCATAAGGATATAAAATACAACATATATGTTCTATCTTTTGGTCATTCATTTGTGGTGATCATAGTGTCTAGATTTTTTAGCAATGTTTTAGAATATTGGATACACTCAACTATCAATTTCATCATTTCTTTAGTTACAGTTTTCAATCTTCTCTTATTTAATGCAATTCATAATTGTAGGAGTAAAAATGAATAAAAAAATTGAAATCCTATCAATTAATTCAATAGGTAGAACTATTGCTCATGAGAATTCTATTTTCGTCTTTTCATAAAGAGTAAGTACATTTGAGGTTATATCAATGGTTCTACTACAAAATCAATGGATAAAGCCTAATAGGAGACTAATAATGCAAAAATAATGAGCTAAATTACAAGCTCTTCGGATCAGTAAATTGTTCTTAATCTACAACCATATATGAGCACAAAGGGTATGTGGGATTACTTGATACGATCTACAATCAAGATAACTATGTAAGAAGATTTCAATCAAAATATAACATTTCTGAGTGCTCTCAAGGGAATAAATCTATTTTAAGATTACTATTCTAACCTTGTTAATATGTGGACGAAGTACATCGAACTTGTTTATTCCAATGTCCCTCAATCATCTAATCAAAGTTTTTAAAAGTTCATAAGACCACCCAACAAGACCAATTTTGTTATGAAATTTTGTCAGGAATATGAGTTTGTTTGCTCTATTTTGATGAATCACAGGCCTACCCTAGTACCCCTTAAGAGATATGCCTTATTAAAATCTTTAAGGAAGAACAATGTTTCTTAAACCAAGAATAAATAGAGCGTAAAATTATACCCTCTTAGGAGGTAGTATATGCTAGTAAAATCAAGTTTCAAGATATGAAGATGATTTTATGTCATAGTCGTAAGAAATATATTTCTATGGAAAAATCATTACAAGAAAGAAATTTGTAACTATTGTAAAAAAAAAAAGGTCAAGTCATCTCATTACAAATTGTAGAAGAAGGTTATTGGCAGCACCCAAATTTGGTCTGACTGGGGACTCATAATAATCACTAATCAACTCACTCAATGAAGCCTTCAACCACCTTCAAAGATGGCACAAGGCATCTAGCAGACCCAAGCAAATCCTCATTAACAAGAGGAAATCCATTTTCAAAAATCACACAATAATGCATGTTCTGTAAAAATGTATTTTTGTAAAATAATATCAAACTACCAAACAATGTTATCAAAAAATGCATTTTTCCAAAGAGTTCTTGAGAAATTAAGCCCTAGAGGAGCCTCAAACCCAAAATCAGAGAAGGGAAGAGTTCTTGAGAAAATTCCCAAGTACAGAATCTACTCTTGGGTATACCAAAAAAATGACTTTTAATTTTTTTTTTCTCCATGGATTTCAAATACTTTGAATGATTGATAAGATTTCAAGAAGTGTATGCGCACTCTGGTTTGAGGCTAACAACCCCAAATAGAATGTTTGATGTAGCGATATACACATGAGAATGACAAGGAATGGTGTGATGATGTATGAATGAGTCAACGAGCAATTTGGTTCGTCCATGTAAATGATAGCTTAGGGGAAGCCTTCCAATGCGAGTGATTGTATCACGAAACTCTCATCACACAAGTACACACATTCATATTTGTATATTTTATTCGATAGTTCACAATTGAACGAAATGAGATCGATATGTATAATTTAATAAGTCATGAGGTTGCTCAATCATGAATGGAAACCCGCAGCCCTTGATAGCAAATAGTTGTAGGAATTTCATATGAAAAATACATGAGTAAATCTCAAGAAATTCTTGATATGCTCTTTGAACACCATTCAAGGGATATTAATCACAAAATCTGTTCTCACATTAAGAGTATTTCAATAAGTGCTAGAAATTAATTGCTCTACTTGGACATTAATTAAAACTAGAATAAATGGCTTGATGTGATTAGTAAGTAACTGCCACATGGCAGATGGACCAAGGGTCCTAATCTCATCCCTGGCCATAAGTGAACCCCCAGACTTATATTGGTTAGAGCATTTGCCTTATCCTAGTTCTAAGGTTTCTTCTAGCAAATAAAAAAAAATGTGTTCCATCACACCTCATTGACTAATGGTGATTCCTTTAATCCAATTGAAGCTCACTCGATCACATCCGCATGTTTTGTTCCATCACTCTCTCATGAGACTAGATTCTCACCTCCTTCAGAGGTGGAAAATAGAGACACTACAACCACAAAGTAAGTTTCATTCAGAATCCCAATTGTAATTGATCATTCTAGATGTGGAAAACTATGTCAAACAGATAAACACCAAGTATAACATCAATCAATCTCTCCAAAATTCTGTCACATGTCCATCTAAGATCAATTTCTAATTCCTAAAATCAATTTCTAATTTCCATAACTTACCTAGCCAAACTATTATTCTACAGTTCTTTAAAATCTAAAACCTAGAGTTCTAATACCAACTCTGTCATGACCCAAAACTACTTACTAAAGATGACCTTGAACCTAACATCCACTCTTTCTCATCCAAGGTTTTTTTTCTCATATGCTAAGATATGGATAACAAGTAGCGAATTCCATAATAACCACTCACTAATGCAGCGAAAAATTTTATTCAAACCTTCATACAACAAATCATCTCTATTAACCACATAATTAAATCTAGTTATGCATATAGTCAAACATTTTCAATGAATAACCTCAATGTAACTAAAATCTCCAAATAACATGAATTATCAATGAAAAATCTATTACAATCTATGAACTTAAAATAATAACAACTAATTCCCAATGCTATAACTTTAGTCAAAGTCTGAAATAACATATCAATTATAAATGCTCTAAACATAAAAATAAATAATGATATCCTTGAGACTTCATCACTGTAAATCTAAAGATATCTTCAATCTCCACTAAGCCTCAATTTGAAAAACATTTGTCAAATGGGAGAGCTTGACATGGTCGTAAATAATCACATAGAACATACAACAGAAATATGGGTCAGGTCAAGCATGAATAATTTGGAATACAATACACTTTTTCATGAATCATATATGTAGTTCAAAACCATTGATTTTCAGTACGGAACTAACATATAGGATTGGTTTTCATAATGATATGAGCTTAACACAATTTATATCATGTCATAGATTGATTCCAAAACAAAATTAAGAACAATAGAAATCATAATTTTTTTTTTAAATACATATGTTGAATTTTGATTTTTCTTTTCTATTCAAAACATTTAATATAAATTTACATATAGCTAAGGTCTCAATATCATCCTTTGAGAGGACTAACACTGATTCACATATTATCCTGTGAGAAAATAACATCATATGATCCTTAATGGCGGCATCCACTTAACACCATCCCATGTATCCTCCCATGTGTAGGTACCATCATACAATCCCTAATGGCAAGACTCACTTAACACTATCACATGTACACTCCCATGTGTGCAGATAACATCATACATTCCATAATGGTTGGGCTCACTTAACACTGTCACATGTACACTCCCATGTGCAGATACCATCATACAATCCCTAATGGTGGGGTTCACTTAACATTGTCACATGTATGCTCCCATGTGCGGATACCATCATACAATCCATAATGATTGGGCTTACTTAACACTCATATGTAAGCTCTCATATGTGGATACCATCATACAATCCCTAATAGCAGGGCTCACTATTTATGAAGGTCTAACCCTAATTTTGATTTGATGATTTGAGAAGAAAATGTTGTCGCGATGGCCTACTGCTTCAACCTCTCAACCAGAAGTTGATTCTATAACTAGCGTATTCCAAACCATAAGGAGTCTCGCTGAAGTGGTAGAAAGGTTTGTAAATGTTAAGGAAAATCCCCAAACTAGGGGTGTAGAGGTTGAAGGCAGCACTATTGAGAAATTTAGGCGAATAAGACCACCTGAATTCAAGGGTACTCAGGATCCAATGGAAGTGGAAGCATGGGTGATGAAACTTGAGAAAATTTGTAGTGTGATCATTTGCACTAAGGTACATAAGGTTTCTTTTGCTACCTTTATACTGAAGGGTGATGCAAAACATTAATGGAGAGCACTAGGGAGAAGTTAAGGCTTGAGGAGGATGAACTAGTGACTTGTGATGTATTTTTGGAAGCTTTCCACGAGAACCACATTTTAGAGAGTGTTAGAGACGAGAAGGAATTGGAATTTATAGAATTAGTCCAAGAAAATAGGACAGTGCTTCAGTACAAGGCCAAGTTTATAGAGTTGGATCGTTTTTCTCCCCACATTGTAGCCAATGATACTAGGAAGGCTAAGAAGTTCCTACAAGGTTTGCAACCTAGCATTAGAACTTGGATGGCTGCTTTGAGATTGAGAAAATATTTTGAAGTGGTTGAGGTAGCGACTGGACTAGAGAGGGAATGTGAAGACCTCGAGAAATTTCGAGACCAGAAAAAGAAGTGTCCTAGCTAATAAGGACCTTGCAAAGGAAGTGACAATGCTAGAGAATTTAAGAAGAAGTTCGTTATTGAACGAGAAACCAAAGTGCAATATTTGAGGGATGTTATGGTGTGTCCAAGGTGTGGAAAGATGCACAAGGGTGCCTGCTACCATGAATCTAGGGCATGCTTCAAGTGTGCATAAGTGGGCCATCAAATTAAAGATTGCCCAGCATTAAAGAATAAACAAGCGACTAAGCCCTTAGATGGGTAAAGTCTGAAGGTTCAAGGATGGGTCTATGTGATTACTAAGCAGGATGTTAAGGCATCCAAGTCTATGATGATAGGTACAATCCTCTTATTTTCTCATACTGTGCATACTCGTTCGTTTGTGTCTCATGCTTATATGACTTACGTTGATTTTATACTCGAACCACTAGACTTTGAATAATCTGTATTCACCCCTCTTTGGAGAGAATTTGATTGTTGAATTAGTGTGTAAGTCTTGCATGATTAAGATAAGGGATGTGGAGTTAGTGGTTGATCTAATTCTGTTGGAGATACAAGACTTTGATGTGATTCAAGGTATGGATTGGCTGGTTGCTTACCATGTTATTGTGAACTGTTAAAAGAAAGAAGTAACTTTAGTATTTCAGATCAACCTCAGTTTGTGTTTCGAGGGACACAAGAGAACTCATTTTCGAGCATGATTTTCACCATCTAGGCAAGCATATTGCTTTAGAGATATTGACAAGGTTTGCAAGGTTATCTAACTTATGTGATAGATACCCATAAAAAAGGCATAAAGATCGAACTTATCCCCATTGTCAAAAAATTTGTAGACGTGTTTTCAGAGGATCTTCCTAGACTGTCAACAGATAGGGAAATTGAGTTTTCTATAGATCTAGTTGAGTGCACCAAGCCTATTTCTATGGCTCCTTACCATATGATGCCAGCAAAGTTAAAGGAGCTTAAGGTGCAGCTACAAGAGTTATTAGATAAAGGTTTTAGCTGCCCTAGTGTGTCGCCTTGGGGCACACCTATGTTGTTTGTAAAGAAGAAGGATGGGTTCACGAGGTTATGTATGGGGGAACTATAGATATTTAAATAAAGTGTCGGTGAAGGACAAGTACTCATTACCTAAAATTGATTATTTGTTTGATCGGTTGAAAGGTGCTAAAGTATTTTTGAAGATCGACCTTAAATTTGGGTATCATTAACTCAAGATCAAGGAGGATGTACCCAAGACTACTTTCTGCACTAGGTATGGGCATTATGAGTTTTTGGTGATGTTATTCAGAATGACAATTGCTCAAGCCACCTTTGTGGATTTGATGAAACTAGTATTCAGGATTTTCTTGGACAATTTGTCACAATGTTTATTGATGATATTTTGGTGTGTTCTAAAAGTCCTGAGGAACATGAAAAAAAAACATTTGAGGATTACATTATAGACATTAAAAGAATATAAATTGTATGTCAAGTTCAACAAATGTGAGTTTGGGTTAGACAATGTGATCTTTTTAGGACATGTGATATCCAAAGAGGGAATTTATGAAGACCCAAAAAGGTGGAAGTTGTGGCTAATTGGCTGAGACTGGCGAATGAATCTGAGATTCGTAGCTTATTAGGTCTTGCAAACTATTACAAGAAATTTGTTGAGCGATTTCTCGTATAACGAATCCATTGACTAAATTAACCCAAAAGAGTTCTGAGTTTGAATGAAATGAGGAATGTAAGAAGAGTTTTCAAGAATCAGAAACCTAGTCCTTACTTTACCTTCGGGTTCAAGAGGATACGTGATTTATAGTGATGCTTTGAGGAAAGGTTTAGGATGTGTACTCATACAACATGGGAGGGTGATAGCGTCTTCATCTAGGCACTTCAAAACCTATAAGTGGAACTACCCCACCCATGATTTGGAGTTAGTGGTAGTGGTTTTTTCTTTGAATATATAGAGGCACTATATTGATGGTGAAACTTGTGAATTTACGCTGATAATATGAATCTGAAATATCTTTTCTCTCAAAAAGAGTTAAACCTGAAGCAAAGGAGATTATTAGAGTTTACAAAGGATTATCATTGCACAATTATGAACCACCTGGAAAAGCGAATGTAGTGGCAAATGCATTGAGTTGAAAGTCATCAAGAAGTTTAGCTTGTATGATTACGCATCTTAACGTGCATCTCACAATAATTGAGAAAGTGAAAAATGCTTGGGATTTTGATCCTCATTTGATAAAGATCAAGGAAGACATAAAGAAACGTGGGCTAACCGGTTTTGAAGTTCAAGAGGATGATACATCCAAACTATACCAAATAAGAGTCCAAATAATAGTACTTAATTCAAAAACATAGCTTGCTATTCTAAACATGGCCAAAAATTTAAAAGTCAATGAAAGTTATCCATGATAATTTCATCCATAGATATGTTTACAATAAGATTCAAATGCCATGAACTATAAGACAATAGAGAGTCAATGGTTCAATAAGGATAACAATACTTTTTTACTTGTTAGTTTCGATATAAATCAATGATTCAATAAGTCAAATAAAATAGTTCAATTCACCAATGTTGTGATCCAATGGAATGACCCAATATGATGTTCAAAGGATTTGATAAGAGAAATGAATGAGTTTGATTTCTCAATTGTTGTGACACAATGGTAGGTGTCAAATGATGTTCAAAGAAGGTTCAATATGTCAAAGGGTTTCGATCAATATTCAAGAGATTCAAAGATTCAAATAAATAAACAATTCATTCCTCATTGTTCCGACCCAATGAGAGGTCCAAAACAGTCTTCAAAGGAGTTCGATGACTCAATACAATAATCAAATATTAATTTACATTATTGCAACCCAATGAAAGGTCTCATATAGATTATTGGTGTGGTCCTCTATAATTTACCATTGTTGTGAGCCAATGGCAAGTCACAAATGTTTTTCCATTGTTGAAACTTAATGAAAGGTCCCATATCACCCCCTTGTTGTGACCCAAGGGTAAGTCTTAAATAGTTTACTCATGTTCAAAAAATTTTAATAATTCAATAATGCATAAAAGGGTTCAAAGGTTGAATAATACCCATATCTTCCTCTTGCATGGCTCGATGGTCTCATGATCTGATGCCTTTCGCTGTCGTTCCATGGACAATGGTCTCCTTGCAAGTGTTGACATGGAATGGTTTCTTCCCTTTATCACAAACCCTTTGAAACTCTTCACACCCTCGCTCTACAATGCGATCAGTTTCAACCACATCTATGAATGTCGTGAGCCGAAGATCAGACATGTATATTCGAAAGCTCAATTTGAGGGCCCTTTAAAATTTTTAAGCCCTCATAACATCATCCGCAACAAGATGCGATGCAAAACAAGACAATTTTGTAAACATCATCTTATATTTAAGCACACTCATGTTACCTTGGACAAGTTCAAGGAATTCTAGCTCTTTTTCCTCAAGCAAACTTGGTGGAAAGTAGTTTTCTCTAAAAAAAAATCAAAAAAATATGTTTCAAAGTACAAGTTCATCATCTCCTTCATTTAGCATCTCTTTCACCGCATACCACCAATGTTTGGCTTTACCATTCATCACTAAAGTAGCCAAATGAACCTTCTATTCATCGTCACAACCAATCATTTCAAAAAATTCTCCAAAATCATTATCCATACTTCAGCTTCCATTGGATCTGAAGTACCTCTAAATTCCAACGGTCTCATTCTTTGAAAAAGCTCAATTGCATTATTGTCATTTACACCATTCTTTTCATGCCCTCGACCATCATGCACCACATGTTCTCTAAAACCTTCAGCCAAACTTTTTATGGCCCCTAAAACCCCATCCATTCTATCATCTTCAGTTTGAGGGGTATTGGATAATCCTCTTGTACACATCCTTGGTGGAATCTTGTACCTATAATCAAACAAACAATGCTTTTAGAATCATCTTATATCCGTTCATCATACCAAACTATTATTCTCTTCGAGTATTTGATCATAACATAGTTTATCAATCAATCCTCTAAGTCATTTTGTTATCAATATCCAATTATACATCCTTAAATCCATAACTCTATGCATCATCTCATATGATCTTCCTCTTCTAATAGTCTACAGAATCCAAATCAGGCTGCTCTGATACCATAAACGTTGTTACACCCCAAACCCAATCCAAGGTAAACATGCTCGGTAGTAAACCTGATTTGGGTAGTGACATTTCAGTTCGATTCAATCATTCATATTAATGTCAAGAATAAATTATCATTTTTGTTTCATTTTCAATTCCTTTAACATTCATTGTGGTCATAATGGATCAAACATTTAATCATTTAATAACAGAAGCATAACATTTGTAATTATTTCCCTTAAACATTCAAACCATGTATGCAACGGAAATAGTACATTCATTCCATAACCACGTTCATGTAATAGTAGTCAATCATATCAATGAGAAGAACTATTCAATATTCTATACATCCTATTTCACAAAATGAAATAATTTGAGTCTAGTGAATAAGTTAGACATTAAGTCCACAAAATTCAAATTATTTACATTGTTTCTGAAAAGAATACAAAACATTAAATACATGTGTATCCACTCTTTGTTTCATCAGTTCTCCTCCTCCTTAGATTAATTCTCTTTATCTGGTGATGTTGTCATTTTGTTTTTTGGGTGAACTTGACAGGCTCAATAAACATACATGCAAACATTACCAATATAGAAGTTTAAATAACGATACATGATTAAAAACAAAGCTTGTACGTGAGTAATTCATTTTCTAAACATGGTTAGTAATTCAATGATCAATGAAAGCTTTCAATGATAAACTAGTTCATAGATGATAATTGTGAAGAGACAATAAGACAAGAGAGAGTTAATGGTTCAATATGGGTAGCAATACTCCTTTTTAATTGTTGGTTTCACTATAAATCAATGGTTCAATAAGTCAAATAAAACGATTCGATTTACCATTGTTGTGATCCGATGGAAGGACCTATTACGATGTTCAAAGTGGGTTCAATAAATGTTCAAAGAGATTCAAAGATTTAGATTTAATCAATATGTTCAATCTTCATTGTTGTGACCCAATAAAAGGTCCTAAAACACTATTTAAAGGAGTTCAATGAGTTAATACAATAATCAAATTTTAATCTTCATTGTTGCGACCCAATGAGAAGTCTCATATAGATTACCAATGTGGTCCTCTATAACTTACCATTGTTGCAACCCAATGGAAGGTCTTGTATCATCCATCCCCTTATTGCGATCCAAGGGTAGGTCTCAAATAGTTTTACCATTGTTGTAATCCAATGACATGTCCCAAATACTTTCCCATTATTGCAACCTAATGGAAGGTCTCAAATAGTTTGATCATGTTCAATAATTCAATAATGTTCAAAATAGTTCAATAATGCCCAAAAGCGTCCAACTTTTCAAATGAAATGGATCAAATAATATCAATAAGTCAATAAAGTGTCTCTCATAGTACATAGAAAGAAAACCAAGATCCAAGGTCAATTCAATTTTTTTCACTACATGTGGTTTGATCAATGGCCCTTGAATCAATTCGATGAGTGTTCAATGATTTTCACATTTCATTACGTTAGTCAATAATCAATTTATCAAAATAGGGTATTCACATTAAGTTCAATCAATTTGAGCAATTCTAGCTTAATTTTGGTCATAAATCGATCAATAATTAAAATCTCAAATCATGAGATGATTTCATATGTTTATATCGTTAATTTGCTCAACATTCAAATTCAATGTGTTGATGTATGTCAATCCCATGAGCATATAGGTATTGCTAGGAGTCTTGTAAGTGTCTTATGTGAGCTCACAAGTTCATATCATGAAGCCAAGAAGGACCAAAAGCCTAAGGAAGAGCACCGGGAAGAGGCACACCAAGGCAAGTATATATCATGCATGCATATCATTTTATGTGTCTAAAAATGATCCTAGACATGCTTTAGGGTCCCTATGAATACCTAAACCTAGATTCCCAAGGACAACCCAAAGAATCAGGCCAAAATAAAAATATAGAAAATTTCAGTGGAAACTGATTGCAAAACTCGCAATCATTTTTGGTGTAATTTTGCATCTTAGTCAATCACACCCAAGCCCAAAACCAATAAGCCCAAATTGGTTTCAATAAGATTTTTGGAAAATTTCTCAAAACCCGAATCGATTGCGAAACCCCAAACCTAATTGGTGCCTGATAGGCACTCGAAATCGATTGCAAATTTCAAAACCGATTTGGAGCTTAAATCGATTGCAAAACCCCCAATCGGTTTAGATGGCTTTTTGGACGAAAAAAAATTACACTAAATTTTAGGCGAAAGTTTCAAAATTTGAACCACGTTTTAGCATATCTAAAGGCTCAAAATGCTTCTCCCTTTACCAAATTCTTATCCTAAGGCCATGAATGTTTCTCCCTACTATAAAAGGGACTTTTTCCCATTAGGGTAAGGAATCTCCAACACTCCAAGTTAAGTTTTGAGAAAGCTAAGAGGCATACTATTTTAAGAATCCCCTTCACTATGAAAACCTCCATTGTCTACAGATTATTGAGTTTTTGTAGCTAGCATTCTATACTTTCCTCTCTCATTTCTACTCTCCTACTGAGCATCACTTCTACTATTGAAGAGAGGTTGTGGTGAGCACTTTTCCAAGATGAACTAACCTTTGACTGAGCTCAATGAGCACTAGAGCCAAGTACTTGGAGCTTGTGGGTAGCTAAGGCATACTAGCTCATCAAGGAGAATCCCACATTTAAGCAACTAGCAACATCAACCATATTGTGGCAATATTTGCTTGTATTTGCATTCATTTGCATTCATACTAATTATTGTTATTGATTTTCTTTCGCCGAAGACACCAGAAGCTTGACTACCTCCGTCGGAGACACTGGAAGT
>JAOXJP010132896.1:0-13554 GCA_025762735.1 Platanus orientalis | reverse complement strand
CCATTATACAGCCCATATGTCCCATCTCTTTTTGTAAGTGTTCCAACAGAGTTTCAATAAAGAAATTAAAGGTACTTTCTTAAACCGTTAGGATTCTGTATTGGGATTTCAAAGTTTCAAACCCCAATAAAGCTTTAAAGGCAACTTGACTTAGTCAAAGGATAAATTCGTAATATTCCATATAAGGCTAAATCCGTCCTTTTATGGGCTAAACCCATAAATAAACATTATATCCATCGTAACTCCCCCAATTAACATTGGATTTTTGAGATCTTGGTCTTAATAAATAATAAATTCAGATATTTAAGGTAGGAACCACTGAATTATTATCAAGCCATTCCATGCATGCCATGTTCACATGTAGACTTACAGTCAACTTGACTGGTAAACTTCTGGTGTAAAAGCTAATATCTTTATTGTAACTAGACCAAAATGAGTTTATTTGAACTCTCCCTGTTTCTTTGTTGAGTGCAGGGATATTTCCTTGCTTCATCCCGTGAGCTGACTCGCCTTGATTCAATCACAAAAGCCCCAGTCATTCATCATTTCTCAGAAAGCATCTCCGGGGTTATGACAATCCGGTGCTTCAAGAAGCAGGGAAGGTTTTGTCAGGAAAATATTGATAGGGTGAATGCAAATTTGCGTATGGATTTCCACAATAATGGATCTAATGAGTGGTTGGGCTTCCGCTTAGAAATGATCGGGAGTATCATCCTTTGCATTTCCACTACATTCATGCTTTTGTTGCCTAGCAGTATTGTCAAGCCTGGTAATTATTCCCTTACATATTTTCCTTGTTTCTCTTTCCTCTTTACAAGTTCATAAAACAATGAGAGCCATTTTGGAAATGCTTTGTAGAATCAGACACTCATGTCTCATAATGGACATAGACTAACACTCATTTCGTATAAATTTTGATCTTTCATGTATCTTAATTTCAGCTTCTATTTGTATTTTTTCTATGTGTTTTTCCATATATAGTAACTTAGAACATTCCTCTTCTGTGTAGGTAAAGTGAATTGAATTATTAATATATGAAATAAATTGTTTGAATTAGTTGGTGTTTTGGGTATTTCCCGATTAACGTGTTCTGAAACCAACATATATGTCTAAGTTACATAAGTAGTTGTGTATGTGTTATATCTATGAGGGAACTTCTCCATGCATGTTGCACGAATGACTTTACTGCAGTGTTAGAACAATTTATTTTTTGTCATTCGGAAGCTGATTTCTTGTTTTAAATGATGTAGGGGACGTGGGGCTAACTCTCTCTTATGGTTTGTCTCTAAACGGTGTGCTGTTTTGGACCATATATATGAGTTGCTTTGCGGAGAATCGCATGGTTTCGGTTGAGAGAATAGAACAATTCACGAACATCCCATCTGAAGCAGCATGGAACATAGAGGAATGCCTTCCTCCTCCTAATTGGCCCGCCTATGGAAATGTTGATCTCCAGGACTTGCAGGTAACCGATCCGAATCTACCAGGGTATCTTGTTCATTTACAAAATTGCAAAAGTTTTCTTTTATAGTTTCCTTGAGATTCTGAGCATAATTTCAAAAATATTGAGTGAAATATTTGTTATTTGGAAGAATTTTTTTTCCATGGTAACTGAAAGGTCACATTGACTTTATCTCATTTTAGGGAAATTACTAGCCTGCACCTCTGCTGTGGCATTATGTGAATAGATTTCTAAATACAACTCGTTCTTTCTCCTAAAACTTTCATAGAGAAATATTTGAGGGGAGATGAAGTTAACAGGTGTGTTTTAATCAGAAGTCCTGATTCATTGTCCCAATCTGATATTGAGGGGAGAAAGCCATCTTGAGGGAATTTGGGTAAATATACTTCTGGACAAACTATAAGAAATAGATTAATGTTTTTATTAAAATACATTAATGTATTTTAAAGTAATTTTTAAATGCTTTTTTCAAGTACCCTCAAGATGCTTTCCCACCACTTGTGTAATTTTTAAAGTACCCTCGAGACGCTTTTTTAAGTCTTGTGATTGGTGGGGAAAAGGAACAGAGACCTTGGAATGGAGGATTCTCTTTCATCAAAGGATATGAGCAATGAATCAGAGTCATAGGCAGACGGAAGGGTAGGTGCTGTTGAGGTTGTCAATCATCAGATCAGAATCCAATGGCATTCAGGATGAGCAGTCAAGAGTAAGGAAGAACACATAATGTTAGGGAGGTTGTCAACTGTTAGAGTCAATGGAATTTTTGCCAATACAGGTGGCTCTATACGTGCTTTATGTAAAAGCATGGTTAGCTCAAACTTGTTCTCAATTAACTAGGGAAATAATTCTACAGAGCTGTTTTTGGTTATCCTGAACAAAGACCCCAAACAAAAATGGCTGTGACAATATCATTGCCCCTTAATCGTCCCCAATGAATCAAGAAAGCTGATGGAAACTTAATATTGGTGAAGAAGATACAACCGGAATGTTATGTGGTCTTCTAATGGGATAGCAAATGTTACATTAAAGCCTCCCTCAGAGCATGTTAGAGGCTCTTAATAATGAAAAGTTGCACGAATTGTTGTCAACAGGTCAGATATCGTCCCAATACTCCTCTGATTCTCAAAGGCATCACTCTAAGCATTGAAGGAGGAGAGAAGATTGGTGTTGTTGGTCGAACAGGGAGCGGAAAGTCAACCTTGATCCAAGCTTTCTTTAGGATGGTGGAGCCTTCAGGAGGGAAAATAATAATTGATGGCATTGACATCCGCATGCTGGGTCTACATGATCTCAGGTCCCGCTTTGGTATCATTCCTCAAGAACCTGTACTCTTTGAAGGAACTGTACGAAGCAACATTGATCCGCTTGGACTGTATTCAGATGAACACATATGGAAGGTAAATACACCCTCACTCATGATAGTAGCAGCAACTACAAAGAATAATGATAAGATAAATTCAAAATGAAATTCAAATGAGTTTAGGTGACTCACTTATGTTGTCATCCAATTTGTATACTTATCATATTGTTAGGTTATTACAATTACAACATCAATCTCTTTACAAACCATCAATTGAGAGAACATTTTCAAATATGTTTGTGCAAATTTGGTTCTGTGTAATGCTAACTTATCATTATTTTTAACAATTCTGTTTTAAAGCAACCTGACATGGTTTATAGAATCTAATACACAATTATGTGTGTGTTCTTCCTCACACTTAATTGTGGAGCCAGCATCCCCAGTTAAAAAACTTTTCTTCTCATTTTTCACTAGACCTGAAAAAAAAAAAAGAAGACAATATGTCAGTCAGTTTGTATGGCCTCTTATACATACTACACAGATAGGTCATTTGTGTGAGTGTATAATTTGTGCTTCCTTAAGATCTGTTATATTGTTTTTTTTTTCTTTCTGAATAAATTGTTTTATTGTTTTAGTATTTCCCATGGGCTGAAGGTTTGAGTTTTCTCTTTCTACAGAGCCTTGAGCGCTGCCAACTCAAAGATGTAGTGGCTGCAAAGCCCGATAAACTCGATGCTCCAGGTCTCTCTCTCTCTCTCTCTCTCTCAATCATAAAATGCGCTTAGTTTTTGCTTAAAGTTGGTTGTATTTTTTTTGGTCATATATCTTCTCTATTTACTGATCATTGCCAAACTTTTCCACTTCTTAGTGGTTGATAGCGGAGAAAATTGGAGTGTGGGACAGAGGCAGCTTTTTTGTTTGGGTCGGGTAATACTGAAGCGCAGCCGGATTCTGTTTATGGACGAAGCAACAGCTTCTGTTGATTCACAAACTGATGCCCTAATACAAAAGGTCATCCGGGAGGACTTCTTGGGCAGCACAATTATCAGCATTGCTCACAGAATACCAACAGTCATGGACTGTGATAGAGTGTTAGTTATAGATGCTGGTACGAGTTTCAAAATCTTGCTTTTAAGTAGTTTACTATGGAATCATAAATTTAGTAAAAGATATCTGTTATCCCCAAGGGTGTTGTAAGTACATGCCAACTAATTGATTTGTGTAATTTCTGTGAATGCTCATAACGTGGTGTAGGCCATTGGTTTTTGACTCACCTGACTATTCAAGCAAACTTATTTGCTACTCGAGAAGTCAGATGAGTCAGACTTGGTCCAGGGTGTCAAATTTTGAGGAATGTATAACTGAACATATTGGTTAAGTTAAACAACCAATGATGCTCAACAATGTACATACACACAAATGTAATTCTTTTTTCTGGTTAATAGAATCTTATTACTTACCGCAAATATATATATATATATTCAAAATGTTACCTCAGAATACAAAAAATAGAGGAAACAGTGGAGTTGGAGTGATGTACATACATATTACATTTATTCAGCAACTGGAACCAATTCTACATTATTTAGAACTCGTAAGCATATTTCTCAGATCTGGTTTTTGCTTTTATTAACACTGCAAAAACCTTAAGGATCATGAGATCACATGAGATGAAAAAATCATATAGCTCTGACAGATATTTTGGCTCTGCACCTTAGTTCTGCTCTTCTTATGCCTTAATCTCCATGTTTTCGGTGATTTAGTTTGAAGTAATAATGATACTGCCGCTAATGTGAAATTTATATCCTTATTTGATTGAGCAGGACTCGCAGTAGAATTTGACAAACCATCTCGCTTGCTAGAAAGACCCTTGCTCTTTGATGCATTGGTTAAGGAGTATGCACACCGGTCTGATAAATTATAGACCGTCAGTTGTTACACAGCCATTTCATCTGATGCTGTTACTAGCGTAACTAAAGTGTAGATGCCGCGGGCCCATCTCCATGAATTCGTCCATGAGCAACTACTGTTGAAGAGCTTGGTAATGCAAATCCAACTACCAGGCAGTAAAGTTTCTTTCTCCAATATTATTTTTTTCCTTGGATTTGTGTCAAGTATCACAGAATTCAATATAATTACATTATGTTTAATTTGAAATTTCTAGGAAGCATGTTAAACATTCATCAAGTTTCTCATTTTGAATTTATTTCAAGGATTAGCTACTCATTTGGATCCCTGAAAGAGATTTTTCGTGTTGGAATGAAGCTTTGTAGATGTGTCAATCCTAAGATGCTCTAAAATTCCCAAACATTGTAATGCTTGGAGTGAACTTATTAGATGGCCTTCTTCAAGGATCTTTGTTTTGTTTTAGGCTTATAACTGCCCCTTACGTATTTACTTTTTGCTGTGCTGTCAAAAAAAGGGATCTTTAAAACTCGGCCAAGTTACTAAACAGTTTGGCCTGAAAAATATAAACTTCTAGCCTTTTCATATTTCTTAATTAAAATATTAACAAAATAATTTAAATTAAATCGTAAGATGAATCATAAGACATCAAGTATGCTTGATTGACTTGACAAACTGCTGAATTGAGTTCTCATGTTTTAAAATGCTGGGCAAGCTTTGGGCTGATAACCCTTTACCATGTGGAGAAAGAGGGGTGTTTCTACTTTCTACACCCAATCTCACCGTATGGCCAGGGGTATTGAGCTATAATTTTCCACTAGGAGGGCAGATGTTCTGTCTAGGACACCATGGGGCTTACAAGGAATAAAATGGGCGGGACTTTGATAATTTGAAAGTCCCTACTTGTTAGTGTTAGGATCATTTTACATTCTTCTTCACAAAAGAAAACGAGATGCATAAAATCAACAAGCAAGACGAAAAAAGAAATCAGGTACAACACAAGATTTATGTGGAAAACCCCGGTTTGGGAAAAAACCATGGAGCCGTAAAGAAAACCTTCACTATATTTAAAAAAAAAAAAAAGAACTTGTCCAAAGATGATTTGCAAGTTTTAAAAACTCTCTCTTCACACGTAACCCTAGAATGAAACATATAAATACCTAAAAAACCTAATACATATGCATATTCAGTTCAGATCCAATCTGATCCGGTTCATAAAAATGGGTCATTTAGCAGTTAGATTTCGGGTTGAATTCCTAATGGTAACCCAATAAATCAAACTTCACAGACTATAATCTCGCAGTTGGAGTTTGATATCCTGTTGCATCTACTGTTTTTGTGAACACTATTCTTTTCTTGATGTGATTCATCTTTTTTGCGATTCAATTGTTCTGTCTTCAACCTGAAGACCAACTGAAGCTTTGCATAGCTCCAGTTTCACTATCGCAAGTGTCTTAGTGAACATATCTGCAGGATTGTCATATGTATAGATCTTTTCCAATGTCAACACCTTTTTTTCTTCTTCTATGAAGTGATACATTTTGTCAATGTGTTTGGTTATTGTTGGAATGCTCAATTCTTTACAAGATGAATGACACTCTGGTTGTCACTGTATAACCTGTTGTTCTCTTCTTTTTTTTCCCAATTATTTTTTTGCAACCAAACCATTTCCTTGCTTGCCTTTGTGGTAACAATATATTCCGCTCTAATACTTGAAAGTGCTACTATTTTCTGCAATTGTGGCACCCAACTAATAGTTGTAGAACCCAAGGCGAAGACATACTCCATAATACGTCTTTGTTTGTCAAAATCTCCCGACGAATCCTAATCCACATAACCTTGTAGGTTAAGTCCAGACCCTCTAAAAATCAATACAGCTCTAGAAGTTCCTCTTAGGTACCTCAAAATCCACTTCATAGCCTCTCAATGTATATTTTTTGGTTTGCTTGGAAACCTGCTAACTACTCCCACTGCTTGGGTAATGTCTAGCTTTGTGCTAACCATATCGTACATCAAACTACCTACTGCTGATGCATATGGTACCTTGAATATGTAATTTATCTCATTCTGGGATTTAGGAGAATGCTCATTAGAGAGTTTGAAATACCCTACCAATGGGGTATTGACTAGCTTGGCATTTTGCATGTTGAATATTCTTTAGACTTTTTCAATATAGTCCTCTTGAGACAACCAAATATAGTCATCTTCCTATCTACTTTGTTGCACCCAAGTTCTTCATCTCAAACTCCCTTGACAATATATCATTGAAATTATTTATCTCTTGCATGCTTGATCCTGTAACAAACATGCCATCAATATATAAAAGTAATATAATGTAACTGTTGTTAAACCTCTTGATATAGCAGCAATGTCTGCATGACATCTCCTGAAGCTATTTACTATCATGAAGCTGTCTCCTCTTGACATACGGTACTTGCTTCAACTCGTATAAGCTCATTATCATCTTATACACCATTTTCTCCTTTTATTCAGTAGTGTAGCCTTATGGCTACTCCATGTAGATATCCTCCTCCTAATCACCATAGAGGAATGCAGTCTTCACATCAAGTTGCTCAAAATGTAAATCTTCTATTACCATTATGCTCAACACTACCCTGATTATTGTCATCTTCACAACTAGAGAAAATAATTCGGAATAGTCGTTTCCTCTTCTTTGTTAACATCCTTTAACCACCAACCTAGCCTTATGTCTTTTGGTCTCATCACTCTCTTCCTTCAACCTAAAACCCATTTGTTGCTCACTGTATTTTTTCATCTAGTAGTGAAACTAAGTCCCTTGTCTAATTGGATATTAGAGACTTCACCTCCTCATTCATTACATGCTCTTATTCAGTCTGAGAATCCCCCTCCAAAGCTTCTTCATAGCATTCTGACTCACCATTATCTGTAAACAACAAATAATATAGAGGAGAATATCATAATGTTGGTTTAGGTGTCCTGGATGACCTTCTTACTTCTAGAGTAGGTGTTTAAGGCTGTATCTATTGATCTCCATGTCCTTCTACATTTAGTGCTTCATTCCCATTCATACATTGCACATTATCATCAGAAATCTTCTCAAACTCCATGAACTTTTTCTGTTTTCTTGAAATAGTAGCTTTGTCCTTATATAAGGCTTTCTCATTGAATACAACATTTATGTTCCTTATGACTTTTCGGTTTTCATCATCCTAGCACTGGTAGCCAAATTCATCTGACTCATATCTAATGAAAATACACATTTTAGACCTTGGATCTAGCTTGTCCCATTAATTTGCATAAACATGTACATAAGCTATACAACCAAACACTCTTAGGTTTTGCTTTCTTGTCTATGCTTCTTCTAGGAGTCCACCATCCAAAGGTATTGAATGTCCCTAATTTAATAAATATGTTGCTATGTTGACAGCATCTACGCAATATTTCTTAGGCAAATCTACATATAATTTCATGCTCCTGGCCCTTTCCATAATAGTCCAGTTTATTTGCTCTGTCACACCATTTTGTTGTGGTGTATTGGAGACTATTTTTTTTCTTTATCTCGTTCTCTGCATAATATTTCTTAAATTCTTTGTTATAGTATTTACTTCCATTGTCTGACCTAAGGAACTTGAGTTTACAACCTGTTTCATTCTCAACAGTGGCTCTCCACTTCTTGAAGGTTTCAAACACGTTAGATTTATGTTTAACGAAGTAAACCCACAATTTCATAGTTGAATAATTAATAAATGTAACAAAATAATGTGAGCAACCGATAAAAGATATCTGAACTGGCCCCATAAGTTAGTGTAAACTAGTTCCAACCATTCCTTCTTGATTGCCCTTGCACCCTTAATGAATCTGACTTTCTTCTATTTTCCATAAACGCAATCTTCACAAAACTCCAGGTCCAATGTCTTTAAACCTACAAGCTTCCCTCTTGAGTGAAGAATCTTCATTCCCCTTTCGTTCAAATGTCCCAACCTGTAGTGCCTGATATTTGAATCTACACCCTTAGTTGCAACTACAATAAATGTAGTTATAATTTTCGTCAGGTAAAGTGTCTATTTTTCTTTCTGCGAGCTACAAATAAGGAACCCTTTGTGAATTTTCATGAATCTCCTATGAAAATCATGCTGCAACTTAAACTTGTGAGTTGACCTACTAAAATCAAATTTCTTTTCAGATAGGGTACATGACGTACATCATTCAACATCCATGTACCTCCATTTGGTAGACTAATTAGAACATCTCCCTTGTCCACTATATTACAAGCTTTATCATATCTCAGAAACACATTTCAAGGTCATCCTGTATTAATTCTTGAGACATTCTTTATAAGGATGCTCTTAAGTCAATCACCTATGACTCTGACTTGCTATTTAATGCTAGAACTAATGCATTTTTAACAACTTCTTCGATAATATTTTCAGAAGCCTCATTGTCCTTGTTGTTGGTACAATGTCTGTTCTTTTTTGGAGCCCTACAATCATTTTTCAAGTATCATTTCTTTGCACAATTCCAACATTCCACCATAAGTTTTCCAAATCTTGATTTTCCTCTTGACATTGATCTACCTCGATCCTGGTTCCTGTTAGTTGTTTTTTTATCTTCCTTCCATATTCAAAGAACTACTTGAAATTTCTCCTAAGGATATGAATTTCTCCCAAACTTCTTCAATGAGAATCATGTTCACTATGTCGTCATACTTCATGGGGCTGGATCTCGAGGAATTATTGACAGCCATTATCAAACATCACAACTATTTGATAAATATGAGAGAATCAACAAGGCCCTAATTTCACAATCAAAATTGATTCTAATTAAAGTTAATTGGCTAGTAACTATATTGAACTCATTTAAGTGTTCAACCATAGTTCTGCCTTCCACCATTTTCATATTAAACAATCTCTTTATTAGAAACACTTTGTTGGGAAACAATGGTTTTTCATACATTCGACAAATGACTGATGTCAAGCTTTCTGTGGTTTGCTCATTAGAAATATTAAAAGTTACCGATGAAGATAATGAAATATGAATCGTACTTAGGGCTTTGCGATCAAGTACTTATCAATTTGCATCTGACATTGATGCTGATTTTTTTATCCTTTCCTCGAAGGGGTTGATAGAAATTCTTCTAGTAGAAATAAACCTCTAACTACATCTTCCAGAAAGCAAAGTTCGCACCATTGAATTTTTCAACACTGTACTTAGTAGGTTCCTTCACTGTTGCTATTACTACCATTGCTCCCACTTGAACCAAACCTTGCTCTGATATCAGTTGTTAGGATTGCTTTACCTTCTTCATAGAAAAAAATGAGATTAAATAAAATCAACAAGCAAAATGAAGAAAGAAATTATAGACAACACAAGATTTATGTGGAAAACCACCCTAGTTTGGGGAAAAGACATGGAGTTGCAGAGAAAACTTACACTATCTGGAAGAAAAAATCTCATCCAAAGACGATTTGCAAGTTTCAAAAACTCTCTCTCTTCATGCACAACCCTAGAACTAAACATATAAATACCCTAAAACCCTAATGCATATGCGAATACAGTTTAAATCCGATCTGATTTATAAATACGGGTCATTCGGGTTTTTCTTTAAGTTGTAACTGGTTAGATTTCGGGTTGAATTCCTTATGTTAACCCAACAAATCAAACTTTATACACTACACCATCCATTTTATTCCATTTGAAGCCTCATAGTGTTATGGACACCATCACCATCCTTGATGGCAAATCCTGGACAGAAAATCTTTTCCGTTTCCACTAGTAGTAAAGAGGATGAAGTGGAGAAAGAGTTGGACTGTTTGAGCTAGCTAGCCACCTCATTTGCCACATGCCAAAATAAACATACTATACAAGCCTAGAGCGAGCAAGGATCCCCTGCAGAAAGTTAAAGTGGTTACAATAATGTGTAACAAATGTCTACACTGCGACAAATATACACAAATTTAAAATTCCTGATTGCGCTTGGTTGTGTGTGTGTATGTCATGTGGATGGTGTCTAGTGCACTAGGGGATGCCATATGGAATAAAATGAGTGGAAGTTAGATGAAATTTCGAATTCCCATCCATTTTATTTCATATGACGTCCCCTATGTCCTGGACACCAAAACTTGGACAGGAAATTTGCTCCTAATTAGAATATATCACAACTACATAGTCTCTTAATTAAAAAAGGACGGGAGAGAAATGTTGCATTAACTTAGAGTGTAGGCTCTAGTGCCTAGCCTTGCTAAAGATGCCAAAGATGGGCGACCTTGTTTAAGGATTTATTAACATTACAAAACAATATTTCAAGATTGATAGTCTTCTATTAAGTCTTGAATTCCCCAATCACAATCAACATCATTTTCTTAAAAGGCATCTGCTTCTAGAATGAAATTGTTTGAGACCTAAACTTCTCACCATCTGGATACTTGGTAGGGCAGCTAGAAATCCAATAATTTGACGGGAAGAAAACAACCTTTCTTCTGCCTTGATTGCAATGGAAAATATTTTCTTTCTTCCCTAGCAATGATGCCTTTGCGTACCCATCCGTGGGAGGAAAATAAGACTCCATTAGAATTCATTTCTAACCAAAAAGCTTTAAAGGGGGAGGGGGTAGATCTCTTAGGTGGATCTACTATTTGTATTTTTACTTTTTCCTCCATTTCCCTTTTATTAAATCCAAAATCTTCATCAGTTAAGATTAAAATTTGTAGCACAATATGAACAATTGAGGTGCCATGATTTAAAAATGTAAGATGTAGAACAGATGATAAAACATCATTTATTGTCAAATCACAATGGAGATAAAGCTGAAAACATTACCACATGGCATATAGAGATGAGCAAAGATGAAAAATTGCAGAGCATGAGATAGGTGATAAGAAGAGCATTTAGAAGAGGTTTCTACATTTGAATGTAGAGTTATAGAGTATGGGACAGGTGGTAGGAGTGTTATTTTGTGGGGCGTGATGTTACTGATGATCCAAGGAGGTACTGGTGATTAGGCCATGACTTCGCCAATCGAGCTTTTACGTGGATGTAGATTAACCTTAAATTTCTTGGGGGTATTTATATGTATTTTTTTGCGACTAGGGTTGTAAGTGTTTTTATGTATATTTTATTCTAGCATAATGAAACTTTTGCAATTCCGTGGTTTTCTCTAATTTGAGGTTTTTCATGTAAATCATGTGTTCTTATTTGGTTCCTTTTTCTATTTGATTAATATTACATCCTAAGATCGTGGATTAGATAAATCATAATAACTGGTATAAGAGCTTTGTTCAAGTGGGAGTAATGACAACAATGACGGAAGAAACCAACCAGTTCATGGTTGAAAAATTCAATGGTACAAATTTCACTTTCTAAAGATACATATAATAGATTATTTCTTCTTGAATAATCTTTATTAGCCACTTGGAAGAAAAACAAAGAAACTTGCAACGATGTCAAATGCAGATTGGGAGGTACTCGACAGAAAAGCCTTAGGTACTATTCGACTATTTCCATCATCGTCAATTGCTTTTAATATATCAAAAGAGAAAACCAAAGAAGATCTTATGGGTGCCCTATCATGGATGAATGAAAAACCATCTTTTTCGAATAAAGTTTTTTTGATGAAGAGATTGTTTCACATGAAGAAGTTTGAGGACAAGACTGTTGTTGAACATTTAAACAAGTTTAACAGAGTCACTAATCAATTAACCTTGGTAGGCATAAACTTTGACGATGAAGTCAGGGTCTTATTAATATTAACTTCTTTATCATAAAGTTGGATGGTTTGATTATGGTTATGGCATTAACTAATTCCTTAGGTTCGGGAAAATTAAAATTTGATGATGTTGTCAATTATCTCAGTGAGAAAGTTAGTTGGAAATCCTCAAGTGAATCATTGAGGAGTGCACTAAATATAGAGAATAGAGGAAGGACAATTGAAGGAGGGCAAGACCGTGTGAGATTGAAATTAAGGGACAGATCAAAATTAGCAAAACCTAAAATTGATTGTTGGAATTGTGGTAAGAAAAATTACCTAAAGAAGGACTGTTGGGCTCCAAAGAAAAACATGCATGGAAACACTAATAAGGAAAATGATGCTTTTATGGATATTGCAAGTGATGTTTTTGAAGATGCTTTGATTCTTACATTTGATTATGAATCTAAATCTTCGGTTATAGATTTCGGTGCCTCCTTTCATATCATTGTAAATAGAGAATGTCTTAAGAATTATGTACAATGTGATTTTGAAAAAAATCTATTTTGGTGATGATGAAGCTTGCAACATAATTGAGGAATGAGATGTTCAAATTAGTTTGTCAGATGGAACTATAAGGAGAAATTGAATGATGTAAGACATGTACTTAACTTGAAAAGAAACCTGATATTTGTTGGTCAGCTTGTAAGTTCTAGTTATTTGACAACTTTAACAGGTGATTTGTGGAAGATTATAAATGGGCTATACTTGTTGCTCGTGGTAAGAAGGAAGGTACTCTCTACTTAATCAGTAATACTAATGGTTTTATTTTAGTTGCTAAAACAAATGTAAATAGGTATAAATTCAGACACATGACATTGTAGACTCGGGCATATAAATGAAAAATGAATGAAAATTCTCTATTTTAAAGGCAAGCTACTAAGTCTTAAATCTTTGGACTTGAAGTTATTGAATATTGTCTTTTTGGAAGTAAAAGAAAATTAGCTTCTTGAAAGTAAAAAAGTTGCTAAAATCAGAAATGTTGGGACTGGTTCACATCGATGTGTGGGAACCATCTTAGGTACCTTCTCTTGGTGGATCTTTTTTGTTTTGTCACTTTTATTGATAGTTCTACTAGAAAATTTTAGGTTTATTTTCTAAAACACAAAATACTACCCAAAGTTCAACTTTTCAACATAAGTATAAAGACAAAATACCATCTAA